>JAAIIK010000023.1:6613512-6677045 GCA_014706435.1 Silurus glanis
CCCCCCCCACAAAAAAATAAATATTTATATATATATATAGTTGTTTTATTCATTGATAGATTACTTCAAATCAGTTTTGCATGTCGGTCTGTATAAAGGCATCTGCTAAATGCCGTAAATGTAAATTAAGAGAAAAGGATAAACCTACATGAAGACTAGAGAGCCGTCTATGGAGGAAATAAAGATAGAAAAGCAATGTGCAAAAACAGTACAAAAAGCTGCCCTGAAAATCCACTGGGGTACTAACAAACACACAAGTATCAGGTCAGCCACAATAAACAACCACAGTTGTTGACCAAAACCTAGTGAAAGCTGAGAAATAAAAAATAATAATAATAATAATAATCACTATCAACCTCCATAGAAATCAGGGTGAAGCTTTCACACTGTGGCTGGGCTGTTCCAATACTTTTGGAGGGGATTGGTGTCTATGTATATCTTGCATCGTGAATCAGGTCAAATAATGATCTATTGTATTGTCTATCCGTAACTAGTATTACTTTCACCTTTTAAAGGGCATCGAATTACACCGAAATGTGGGTATTTCATTATCACAGCCCTAAAACATCGTTATAGCCGTTATATGCCCTTGAAATCCTCTATTCTGCTGACTAACACCGTCTATCCCTGCATGCTGCGTAAAAAAGCAGGGGGCAGAAACGCCTGACTGAGTTAATTAGAAAAAAGATCCCCATTATACCCATGATGCTTCTGGATTTAAGGGCTCAGGTGTTAGCCCGTTAGCTAGTGGTTTCGTGTTACATTTGCTGTTAGTGGCTCGGCTGTTTTCTCTGACAAGGCTGGCTCTGTTCCCTCTTGGCTAGCGACGACCCATTTAGAAGGAGCTCTACCGGTAACAAGAGAACACTAGGAGTGCTGTAGATCCTCTCGTCTCCGTCTCTGGTGTACGCACACACGCATGCACGGAGTATGACGAAACTCACAGGAGGCTATCGAGCAGACATGGCGTAATAACTGGCAGAGAAAACGTGCAGCCAAGTCAAAGTAAAATAAAAAATCTAATTATTCGCGTGATTTCCGTTTTTCAACAAGCTGCACGTTTTGCCAGCAAGATGTTTGCGATTTATCAGACGTACTCATGCCCTTGCTAGACGTGGACATGTGCTTATTCTTCAATTCATTTTTATTTGTATAGCGCTTTTAACAATGAACACAGTCTCAAAGCAGCTTTAGTCAAGTTTATTTTATCTTTACACAGATAATGTGGTGATAAAAATGTATATGTTCTTTCTAAGCGTAAGTTTGTCCCTGATGAGCGAGCCGGTGGCGACTGTGGCAAGGAAAAACTCCCCGAGATGGCATAGGGAAGAAACCTTGAGAGGAACCAGACACAAGAGGAAACCCATCCTCATCTGGGTTGCACCGAATGTCCATTTATTGCAGATGTACGATGTTGCGGGGTACAGTGATCAGTGATGGTGATCAGAAGAAAACTGTAGTCCTGAGTCAATGTAGCAGACTGTTAACATAAACTACAGTCCAAATCCATCCTCAAAGCTCCCGTTCTTACTCCGGAATTTCATGGAACCACCCATGGCGGTTCTAATTCTTGCGATTAACTAATCAGCCAATAACGCAGCGCGTTAGATAGCGCACAGATGCAGGTCATAAGCTTCAAACATCAGAAAGGTGGAAAAAAAAAAGTCAGTCTGGTGACTGGTTTCTGGCACCGGATGTGTTGATTTGAGTGTTGCTGAAATGCCCGATCTGAATTTTTTTACTGTGCAATGGCCTCTAGAGGTTCATCCAGAATGGCGCAGAAAACAAAAAAACATCCGGTGAGCGGTAGATCGGCGGAGCGGAGAGGTTACGGGAGAATAGTCGGACTAGTCTGAGCTAGCACGGAACCACTCTTTGCAACCCGTGTTGAGCAGAAAAGCATCTCAAATTACACCGAAGCTTGAGGCCGATAGAAAACTACAAGGGTTTCCGTTCCTATTACCAAAAAAACAGGAAACTAAAACTACACTGGTGATCAGTTCATCAAAACTGGAAAGCATTGCCTAGTCTTTTCCTAGTCTTGATCTCTCCAAATAATTAAAATGGTTTAAAATGATCTGCCTAGAGGTGCTGCCATGATGGTCCCTCTCCACTGATGGATGATGTAAAACAAAACTGTTGAATTAGCCGATCGAGACTGCAATTGTGTAATTTTCCTGGTCCTTGAATGGTTTTAAACAGCTAATTAAATGAAGAAAAAAAAAAAAAGATTTCTTATGCATTAAGAGCTTTTCACACCGAAAGTGTTGACTGCTCGTCACCTGTTCATTCTCAATAAGGTGTGCAAGTAAAGTGACGCGAGTGGAACAGCAAGCGATGTGACAAATGAGCTCAACCTAGTGGCACATGTTACACTGAACTCGACATGTGAAACTCCACGCCTGTTCGTTTTCAAGGAAATTGGGTTCTGCGTCGTTCTAAAGGCAAAAAAAAACAAAAAAAAGAGACAATTAATGGCACTTTTTTCACAGAGAAGCCGATGACTCGTGTGATAATTGATTTGATACGTAGCAAAAACACTGCTTAATTTTATTAATGCGTTTGACACGTTTTGCATAAACGGACAGATAAACATAGAAAATGAACTGATGCTGTTTTTATCTCTGTTACTCGTTTCGTTAGTCAAACTGGAGCTACTTTTCCTTTTTAAGTCAATGTAATGGAGCTGTTTATACAGAATCAGTGTTTAGGGACTTGCTACATTTCCAAATGAAGTTGCTCCAAGTTTAATGCATAAACGAGGACAAGCTGCGAGTCGGACAAGCGTTTAGCTTTAATCAAGCCCTAAGAACGGTAAAAAAAAAAATTCAAAGTGTCAGATGATGCTTGCAGAGAAATGTTTTTTCATTAAAGGAGGTGACTCGATATAATCTTCCGCAGGCACCAAAAAATAAATAAATATACGGCGATGTCCTGATCAGTCAAAGTGAAGCACCATTTTAATTAAAAGGACTAGAACGTAATGTGAGCTTTCATTAATCAGGACTTGCTGTTTACTACCCGCCTCCTTGTTTGACTGACGGCTGAGATCCTCCTTCTGTTTTTAAAAGACTACGAAGTTTTTCCAAAGTGCGATTAGACTCTAGACATAATTAAAACACACTGGACGTGTGAAAGGGGTGTTTGTCAACACAAAATTAGCATATAATGTGGGGAATGTTTTTCAGAAAATAATTCATATCAGCATCGATTGAGCAAAGACAAAGAGTCAGAAGTGTGACTTCAATGCTCCTGCTGAATAAAGTTATTGTTTCTCACTGCGGTACAAATTCAGAATGTATATCTGAATATCAACCTGAAGTTATTCTAATGCAGTCATTTTGATCAAATTCGAATTTTCTTTGTGTGAGTGTGTGTGTGCACTCATATGACTATGGATACCATGCCCTCAGACAGATTTAGTAAAACTCATGGACAGAAATTTGTGGACCCCTGATCATAAGATTCACATGTTCTTTTTTGAAAATCCAATTCCAATGTTATAATATCCTCCACTCCTCTGGGAAGATGTTCCACTAGATTCTGAAGTGTGCCTGTGAAGATTTGTGCTCATTAATCCACAAGGGCATTTACGAAAACGCCGTTTTCAAATGCAAATGAATTAGTGCAGCTTTTGTATTAAAAACAATTTATTTATTTATTTTTTTTTACAAATTCTAAATTTGATATCACCCAATCATTCAAATATCATACTTTTCATACTGTTCCAAAATGTGTAGGAACCCTGTATACAACACTTCACACTCAGGCAGGACATATGCCTCACTGCTAACTTTGTTAAAGTACAGATTCAGATACATTTCCATCCATTACCGTCTACCCTCGTTGCTTTTTTAAAAAAATCTGGCTTCAACTCCGCAAAACTTTCACCGCTCCCTCCCTCTGGACTCGTCCTAAATTATAAATCCGTTTCCCTGAACAGGGGATTCGGTGTGCGCTGAAAACCATTTGGCTTCGTCATCTGCAACATTATGTTACGTTCCATTGCTTCCTCTCCTATTAGCTTACTTCCTATCTTTATCATTTATGATCGACAGAATAATGTGATAAACGTTGACCATGCTAAAGGCTCCGAAGGATTCTTCAAAATAAAAAGCTTCAAAAATGTCTTTTTCTTTTGGTTGGACATTTAGACATGTGTGTTTAAGGAGGCTTCGATACAAACATTTATCAGAAATACTCGATTAATTGTGTTTCGAACCCCGTAACAGAAAGCCCCTCTAGGACAAAGTAGACATACATGATAGGTATAGCTTATAAACTAAATTCAGTAGACATTGTCTCAAAGCAGCTGTACACAGAAAAGGTTGTATGAAAGAATGTGCAAGTTTATTGCCTATAAGTTTTTCCTTATAATAGTTTATCCCTACTGTGTGAGCCTCTGTGGACACAGAGTGGACACACTGGACACAGAGGGCCCCTGAGATGGTGTGAGGAAGAAATCTGGAGAGGAACCAGACTCAAAAGAGAACCCCATCCTCATCTGGGTGGCACCAAATGTCCATTCATTACACTTCCATTGTTGAGGTGTGTAGTAATCGGTGCTTAAATGAAGAACTGTTCATGCAACCTGTGGTCCTGAACCATTGCAGTAGACTGGTGATTAATTACAGTCCAAATCGATCCTCAAAGTTCTTGAGCTCTTGGGTTCTTGCATCTCGGTGCAGGAACCTTTACTTCATGTCCTCACTATACACGTATGACTTTGCAAAGTTTAAATCTTTCCTGATCCTGAGTCGGAATCAGCGGAGCGAATCTACAGAGACTTAATGCCGTTAGGTCCCGAGCCGGTTCGCCTGAAGGTGCGCGGTTCGCTTTGTTGTTATTCTTTTGTGCTTTCAAATGAAGACCTATCATGCACTGCACGTTTAGATCCGTGTCTCAAGTGCCACTGATCAGATAATTAGCATTCACTATTTAGCTCCTCTACACTTGAAGGCTCAATTATTTTTCAGTTAATATGACTGAGACTCTCCTGAGAACGACATGCTGAGGAGGAGGAGGAGGAAGAGGAGGGAACAAGGAGAAAAGGCGAGGCTGTGTCTCAGCTGGAGCATCTGACGAGATGCAGAAGAGGAAGGTAATGAATTCCGGTTAGCTAGGCCCGATTCTTGAACTCCCGAAGAGCATTCACGTGCCTCGTCTTATGTTTGAAGAGGGAGTCGTAATGAGGATTGTAGATTAGCAGAACGTTAGATGCAAGAAACCCTGACAGGAAGCATGCAGATCCTGCTAGCAGTTGAAGTAGTTAGTTAGATCAGGGCAGATAGTGTGACAGTGTGCCAGCCGTCTGAGCGGTGTGCCATAGCGGGGCTGTGCTGTGTGAGCAGAAATACCCCACTGCCTGCACAGATTGCAGCTGCTTGGTTAGCATTCGCCAGCTTTCTTGGAAGACAACCCTCGGCAGCTCTGCTATGCTCAGGAGATTTGTCAGATGGCTTGCTAAACTCAAAGCTCTAATCCGGCTGGTTAATGTGGTTTTCGAGTCTTCAAATTCTCTAAAATGACGAATACAGACACCACTTTTTTGGGCAAAGGTAAACTGGGCGGTCACCTGGAGCACAACCAGCTGGAGGCCACCACCCTCAACCCCCACCAAGAGTATTGTTATTATTATTAATTAGTAGCAGTATTTTTTTTATTTTTTTTTATTTGCAATTTTGACGTATTATGATTATCTGAGTAGTCTCTATGGTGATAGTGGCCACTGCTGATAGGAAGAGAAATAGAGATGTAGAGGGTGGCAGGGAACATTGTCCATGTTTAACATATGCTCGAATATGCAATGGTCTATATTCTTTTGAACATGGATGTGCATAGTTATTTTATTGAAAACGGGGAACTCTGCATTACTGTATACTTGATACTTGATAAGCTAATAACGTCAATCCTCAACTTCTCATATGTATAAATGGGATAAATGCGGGTCCTCTGGGTAACGGCGGCTGCCAAATGCCTTGAATGTAAAAAATGCTCAGGCTCATCCTAACTAAACGCACACGACCCTTTCTTTCTCACAGGCGCATTAGTGGAAAATTACTAACAGCTCATTTGCATTGTAGATTTGCTCATTACCCGCTGTGCTTGTTGCTATTGTTCACTATATCACTAGGAGTTTTGGAACGTTACGACCTACGCTGCCTCATGCGTGCAAAACACTGAAATGCAAAAAAAGTTACGAGTTAAGAGGAAGCAGTGATGAGGTATTTTTTTTTTCTTTTTTTTCTCGTTTTCTTTTTCTTGTATTGCAGCCACAAAATGTTATTAAAGTATTAAAGCTCATTGTAAACTTTAGAATGTACATAAGTTAATTAAAATTGAGAATGTTATATCTTTTAGGCCGTTCCATTTAAAGTCATTTATTTTTATTAGACAAGAGAGGATTTTTTTTTATTTTTGGTAACTGCAACACGAGTGCTTTTTTTTCCTAGCGGTTGGTTAAACGTTCAGATCATAATACGTGATACAAAGCTGCGGTAACGGCATACAATTTAGCACTTCTGGAAAGGGAGTAAACAGCTGTATCAACTCAATATATTGTATATCATGAACTGTAGCATGTAAAAAAAAAAAAAAAAAAAAGAAAAGAAAAGAAAGACAATTGTAACATTTCTTAATCCATTTTAAGATAATATGATACTATTGATAGCTGTCAGGAGAAATGTCATAAAGCAAACACTTCTCATCGATCACTTTCCAATCAATGGTAAGAGTTTCTCTACAAGCAGAACAAATTAAACCCTACTTCCGATTCGGTCAATGGGGTTTAGATGTTGTGTATTCTCAACTGACACGTTGATAAAAAATCAACACACACACACACACACACACACACACACACACACACACACACACATACACAGTGCTAGGAATTATTTACCCTGTAAACTGCTCTAATTCAGGACGGAATACGTACGTGGAGAGCGACGAGATCACCATTTTAACCCTTACAATAACACAGATTTCCAAACTCCCTGAGGGGTAACCCTGTTAAAAAAAAAGTCTAGCTGATGTTTAGGTACACTATATCGTCAAAGGTTTGTGGACATCTAACCATAATATTGGTAAGTGCTTTTTCCACTAAAAGTCCACTAAAGGCGGTAGATCATTCTCACATTTAGCTCCTAAACTCTGGAATAGTCTTCCTGACAGTGTTCGGGGCTCAGACACACTCTCCCAGTTTAAGTGCAGATTAAAAACATATCTTTTTAGCAAAGCCTACACATAACATACATCTCACATCATAACCTTGTGCTCCAGAACATCTGATCACATGCACATTATCAACTTGTGCTGTTAATATCATGAACAGCAGCTACGCTAATTCCTCTCCACTGCTTCTCTTTCTCTCCCCATCCCGAGGCATCCTGAGGTTGGCCAGCTCCAGTCACGTCCCACCTCATGAAGATTATGGACCTTTGAAGAAGTAGATGCCGAACTCGCAAACATCCCGAACCATTTAGAGACGTACCAGTGCCAATTGGATCCCACTACATGGGTGGTTTTGACATTGGACCTCCTGGAGTGTTTAAAGGCTCTGGCATGGAGAAGCTGATGCTGGATCTGTGATGATCACAAAAGTTGAGCTCATAAAACTAGGAGCTACTAACCATATAGACTGTATAAGACTGCAGAAAGAACATTACTTATAATCTTATACTCCAGTACTCATGTTAGTTCTCACTCTCCAGTGTTCTGTATTGTTGAAAGATTTATGATCAAACTCTTGATGTCACCAAAATGAGGATGGGTTCCCCTTTTAAGTCTGGTTCCTCAAGGTTTCTTCCTCATTACATCTAAGGGAGTTTTTCCTTGCCACAGTCGCCACGGCTTGCTCATCAGGGATAAATGCACACCATTCACCTTGACTGTTGATTTCTGTAAAGCTGCTTTGAGACAATGTCTGTTGTGAAAAGCGCTATAGAAATAAACTTGACTTTTTTTTTTTTTTTTTTAATATCACATTCCACACATGTACACAATTTAAAAAACCTCCACTCGTCTAGGAAGATGTTCCATTAGATTTTGGAGTGTGCTTGTGGAGATTTGTGCTCATTCAGCTACATGGATGTTATTAAAGACAGGTACTGATGTAGGTGAGGTGGCATTACAAATCGTCCCAAAAGTGTTCAGTAGGGTTGAGGTCAGTGTTCTACAGCAGGCCACTTAAAATCTTGCAATCCAACCCATTTACACCATATGTTCATGGAGCTGGATTGATGGAGCTGGCATTGTCATGCTGGAGCAGGTTTGGGTCTCCTAGTTCAAGTAAAAGAAAGAAAAAAAAAAAAACAGGTGTCCCAATACTTTTGTATCGACAATAAAAAGCTAACCAGCAATTCTACAGAAAACAAATATCACATGTACACTGCTCTGGAATGTAGGCCATTCAAGAACCAGAATCAGGAGTTTAATTCGAATCTGAACTGCTGCTCAATACAAATAAATGTCATTCCTTAAAAACGAAGCAACATTTAAACACTTGAGTCGTCATTCCTGCCAATTTCCACCTAGAGGTGAAGGACCGGATTAAAAACAATAATAAATAATAATATCTCAGCGGATGATGGATGGTGTGCAACACTGTGCAACATGCTGGAGATCAAATCAGCACTAATGAGCTTTAATTTAATTACAGAGCAGCAGGTGCACAGCACAGATTGAGGAGGAAGATGTTTGTGGAAGTTTCCGTTACAGAAAGAGGACTCGGGTCTGAAGAGAGAGACCTCTGAAATGTCAGGTGCTGCGAATACTCCTTTATTTCCAGGGAAACGAGACTTTTCTGTCAAACAACTGCACTTAATACTGCACTTAAAGCCTTGCAGCTTTCACATTGCTTATACACATTTCTCCTTATTCACTTAACAAGATATTTTTCTCTATGTCTTTTATACCATAGTACCCAAATCTAAATAATGGACTCTGGCTGTCGTTAAAATCCCAGGTTCATGGTAACGTCCTCAGTATAATACATATCTAATACATCGGTATCAATTTTCTGTGAAAAAGATATATAGTACACATTTGTAGAAGGAATCTCTGGTGTCAACGCTTGCCATATACACTATGAGTGGGGGGGGGAGAGAGAGAGAGAGAGAGAGAGAGAGAGAGAGAGGAGAAGAGAAGCTGATGTGAAAACCATTGTTTGTAGTTGTTATAGCAGAAGTGTTAACAGTTTTTTGTTGTTTTTTTTCACAACATTAAGTGTAACTATACTTAGAGGAACATTCGTTTGAAGATTCTGTGATGAAGATAAAATATCTCCAATCCAAACTCCAACCTGAAACACAATGAATTGCCCTCTTCACTCCCTGGACTTTTGCCTTCAAATCCTAGCAGCCAGGAGGAACTAAATCATGGCAGACTCCATCCCTTGGACATTTGGTGACTATACCACCCTGGACTATTGGCCTGACTTCTCATAGTTAAGAGGAGCTGGATCAGCTCAAACTTCACCCCCTCAACCCTTCATTCAAATCCTTACATGTAGGAGTAGCTGAATAAGCTCAACTGCCACCCTCTGGACTTTTGATTCAACTTCTCCCAGGCACAAGAAGCTGGATCATCTCAAACTTCACACCCTCAACCCCTAATTTCGCTCCTTACAGGTCGGAAAAGTTAGCGCAGTTTAGAACCCACCCCTTGGACTCTTGGGTCAACTCCTCACAGAAAAGTGGCTCAACTGTGACTATACCCTCTTGACTTTTGGCCTGAGTTCTCATAGTTAAGAGGAGTTGGATCAGCTCAAACCTTACCTTACAGGTCGGAGAAGTTAGATCACCTCGAAATCCAGCGCCTGGACTTTTGATTCAACTCCTCCCGGGTGGAAGACACTGGATCAGGTTGTTTTTGTGTAGCGAGTCACACAGCATTTCCGCTTTTTGCGTATGTATAACACGATCTGTCTCCTTAATCAGAAAGACTTTTCAGCTGGACAGTGAAACCAAAACATCATTTCCTTTGTATTTCTTAATCATTCAGAAATAGTTACACGCTGCCTGACATTACAGTTCTCTGCTACAGTAATCAAAGATTTGTAACCACTGATGTAACTTCCCTCTCAGTAAAGGAAGTGAGAAACACATTTTCCAGTGAGCATTGTGGCCAGCAAAAGGCTCCAGCTCTGAAATGTATACCGAGCGAGTCGTCGAGGCGCATTTATCCATTTATCAGAAGAATATGTGATGCGTTGCTCAAAAGCTCATTTGTGCTTCGGTACTTCAGTCTCATGGCTTTAAGAAAAAAAAAATAAAAAAAAGGTTTTCAAGATCTACCTTGTGTTATCCACACCATCGGCACCATTCTTTACAAACTGAGGCTTATAGGCATGACTTTGACAAATCTGTTACAAAAGTCGCTTTCAGATGCCGATCCTGGACTTATGGCCGCTCGCTCTCATGTCTCTCTCATTAACTCTGTGACCCTTGAGGGCACTCGATCGGCTGTTCTGATAGACATGGAATCCGGTTCTTACCTCCTTCTCTAACGTTGTGTCCGGGAATAGTGAGCTGGCCTGTACGGTGAAGCCAGGTGCCGTTAAGAACTCGATCCTTTCCATCTGCCCTCTGTGTGTGTGTGTGTGTGTGTGTGTGTGTGTGTGTGTGTGTGTGTGTGCGCGCGCGCGCGCGCGTCGGTCCCTGTGCCTGCTCGGCCAAAGCCGAATCCTATAGAATAGCGCTATTGTTCTGTGGCCACTCGCAAAACCACAGACCTGCAAAGACCCCACACACGGCTTATTAAAGACTCGTTTATTATCAAAAACTCGAAAGTTTACACACACTCTCTGAGATAACTACTGGTGTACACAAGCTCAAACACTCTCGCTGATGCTCACAGTTTTGCAGATCTGCTGTGGTCATTTCATTTTGGACACGTCCTCAATACAAACACTTCAGTGATTCTGCTATTCAGGCCTCAATACACACACACACACATATATACACTCACACACAGCACAGAGTTTGTTTTTGTGGAATATGATTCCTGGGCTTTACAGGCGAGGGGCCGGACTTAAAAACGGCGGTCTAGTGAAACGTCGCCCCCTGAGAATTTGTTTATTACACCGGTGGCATGTTTATGTTTTTAAGAAGAGGCATGGGGTCCAGTGCCACGTTTGCGGATCAATTCCCTCAAAACAAAACGCACAAGTTTTGAAAGCATTCTCCCAGAGTACAGAGTGTTCGCTCCATCCTGATGAGAGAAAAGCAAACAGTGAGCGATAACGAACATGAAGATCCTGAGCTATTTGCATTAATAGACACTATGGTGAATAAGCGAGTGCTTGACCACCATATAGCCCCTCTGACTATTAGGAATTGAAGGTCAATAGGAGTTCACTTCCTGAGTGGGGAACTGAAGAAAAGTCAGGCGAAGAATCGCTCTACAGCCGAAAGCTT
The DNA here is from genome assembly GCA_014706435.1 of Silurus glanis. NCBI lineage: Eukaryota > Metazoa > Chordata > Actinopteri > Siluriformes > Siluridae > Silurus > Silurus glanis. The sequence continues at coordinate 6,624,930 of JAAIIK010000023.1, forward strand.
AAATTTTTTGTGAACGTATAGTAAACGACCGTGTTGTGAATCATATGGCATGATTTTGGTCAGTTTTCAGGTCCATTCATGTCCAGTGTGTGTGTGTGTGTGTGTGTGTGTGTGTGTTTGTGCGCTTCTGATTATGAAAACATCTGTTGATGTGCAACTTCGATACAATTTCTACTCTTAAGGCAACAATTCAATACGTAACGATCCCGCTCAATCTGCTACAGCCCCATATGCCACATGAGCATTAGATTTAGATCCACACCAACCATGTTGTGAATCTGAGGCAGGCCTAACGTTCCTTTGTAAAAAAAAAAAAATAAATACATTGTAAAGGTACTCAAGCTTTCCAGGGTCCAGAAAAACGGACTTCTGTTCTTTCATTTTTAAATGATTGAATAAAGACAAACTGACAAATCATTGACAAATCATTGTCCACATCAGATTTTTCTTCAATAACAATAATCCGTTTGATCATCCATTATTCCACCCTGTTCTTCGGACCTGCTTGATTCATCCTGATGCCCTACACCTGTTTAGAGTTCTCTTTAACTGGAAACTGTTTGCTGCAGCTGATGGTTCCACATGAACAGCCTAAAGATCCATGAGGTTACTGTAAAGGATTAAGGACTCAAGAAGATGGATTTGGACTGTAATTAAAAGAAACAGTCTGCTGGGGTGCTGTTGCCATGAACAGTTTTGTACTCAAGTTTCCATCAGTGAACAGATGATAACCTCACCAATGATGGAACTATAATGAATGGACATTCAGAGTCTCTGAGATGAGTATGGTTCTGAGTATGGTTCGTCTCAAGGTTTTGTCCTCGTGTCATTTCAGCGAATTCTTTCTTGCTACTATTTTACATCGCCCTATAACTTACAGGGACTTAATTTATGGCACTGAAATTTCTATTCACAATTTATTTTTGTAAAGCTGCTTTGGATAATATCCACTGTTTAGAGTACTATACAAGAAAAACTGAATTAAATTAATAATTGTAATGCAAACTATTCTATTCAGATTGTAACCTCAATTCTTATTATTTACTCCCTTGTAAATAAATTCAATCCGATCACGATCCCAAACAGGTCTGATCGCTACGCTTCTAATCAGGAGTAAAGGTTTTCTTTTTGTGGGCTGAATAAAGTAAAAGAAAAAACTGATGAACCGTAAGCCTCGCTCCCTCATAACACCTTTCTGTTTTCCTCATTTTAAATGTGGATTTGTCCAGATCAGATCTTGCCTGCACTCTATAATCCACTAATGGACATGCGGCCGATTGCAGAGCTGAAAGAGCATCTTTTCTTCTGCACGACCAAACGTCCAAAACTGTACTGAATCCTCAAAATAAACGCCAAAAAAAAACCCCACACAACGTGATCAAACCCAGAGTCGTGGCAGCAGCTGTCACATGTCGTGAGTCTGACCGACAACTTCCTGACCGTCTCAATGTAACCTTGATGACGTCATAACTCCAAGGCCAGGGTGGTTTGATGTCACAGCCCCTGACATCGATCTGTTAAGGCTATTAGGAAGCTCTTTAACCTGCCATGACATAGTTAAAGCCTGATAACACCGTCAACTTGATACTTAACAGCTCTTTAGGAGCTTGTGGACTATTTAATAGGAACGAAAATGAAGATCAGAGTTGAGAAGTGTGGGGGTTGTATTGGTGGAAAAGCTCAGGGAGACACTAATTGTTCACTAATGAAGAATAAAGAGTTTGTTTGTTTTTTAGGAATCTGGAAAGCATTGTTGGTGAATGTCATATTTCTGTTGAAGCTGTTCATTACCTTTTTATATGTGAATCCTTCGCAGGAAGCAGCGTGGACTGTGGCTCATCAGAAAAGCTTACAGATGTTGACAAAGTGGCATTTTCGCCTCCTGATAGCGCGTCCTGGCGACCAAAAATGTCCTTCAGCTTGCAATGAAAAAAAAAAAACGAATAAAAACCGGAAACCCCAGCCCGCTTTTCGTGTTATCACTCGGTGTGTCCGGTCAATGAAGCTTCCTCGGTCAGGGGAGGAGAAGCGTTCAGGGCCGTTAGCCTGGCTGTGTCCCGGTGAAGATGTGAGGCTCTCGTTCCCGGGAGGAGGAGGAGGAGGGAAAAAACCCCTCAGTGAAACCTTTCAACGAGTTTGACCACCTTTCTGGAAGCTTCGAATCCAAAAAAAGGGTGATATATAAATTCCCGGTGCGTCCTCACTCCTCCTGTGAGCGGCAATGGGGCGAATAGACGAGCCGGGGGTTTAATACGCGGTGCTCTGATTCGGCTCGAGCTGAAGAGCCGCTGCCTGTTGGAGGGGGAGGAACCTGAGGAAACTCTGTCCCCGCCCACCGACGCAACCCGGAAATGAAATCGCACATAACGGTTACGTCCTAAGAATGCAGCGAACGCGCGGCTGCACCGCCCCCTCAAAGAGCGCAGCCAATTACGAAACTGAATTCCGGAGAGCGCAGCCAATCAAAATGCGTCGGTATATACGTTCGTATTTTCGCTCTTATTCAAGAAACAAACCAAATCCATTTTCAACTTTATTAACTCCAGCTGACTGGTGTATTATAACCAGCTTTTGGAGGCTAGTTACATTTACAATATTCATTACAAATAATACATATACAGAATTTGGAGGACACCCTCATTCAGAGCGACTTACAATTGTCTCATTCGCACAACTGTGCAGTTCAGGATTAAGGGCTTTGCTCAAAGTCCCAGCAGTGGCATCTTGGTGGTGGGATTGAACTCATGACCTTCTGGTTAGACTTTGGCACCGAGGGGGTGGAATGAACTTCCCCTAGATGTCCGTACAGCAGAGTCCCTGACTATCTTCAAGCGACGATTGAAGACCTACCTCTTCCTGAAACACTTGCTTTATATAATTCAAGAGTTATATTTATATTAAGTTTGTAATCTTGCGTACCAGTGTAGATTTATTCATTTCTAGAGACTCAAAGCACTTTTGTACGTCGCTCTGGATAAGGGCGTCTGCTAAATGCCGCAAATGTAAATGTAAATGGTTAGATGTTTATCATTGTAACCACTGAGCTACCCTTTCCCAATAATAATCCTGTGGATAATGTAGACATGTACCTAAGAACTGGTTCTGTAATCATAAAGATTGTGCCTTGCTCAAGTTCACGGTATGCTCATGCACACAGCACATGTACACATGTACATGCCATTGTACAAAGGTAATGCGTTATAATCCCACTAACTTGTCTGTTTTTTCTACAGAAGAGGACAGGTTCCCTTTTTAAGGCTGTTTCCTCTCAAGCTTTCTTCCTTATTTTGTCTCAGAGATTTCTTCCTGAAGAAGTTTCTTCCTGGAGTCAGCATTATCAAGAGAGGAACCAGTGTCAAAAAAAGAAACCTATCAGTATATGGCATGCGTAGTTAAGCTCTATCTTGAAATCTAACCGCAGATTTCTGTAAAGCTGCTTTCTGATAATGTCTGTTAGAAGAATTTGTAAAAAATGTGTGCTATAATTAGTCCCAACAGAATTTTATGCTGGTGGAATTCTAAGTTTGCAACCTAGTGAACCAGTGTTGATTTATTCATTGATAGAGACTTTGATAGAGATATGCACTTTGTATGTCTCTCTGGATAAGGGCATCTGCTAAATGCCATAAATGTAAATAAAATTGCATTCAGTTTATTTAACACATGAATAAGCTTCATGCACTGTAGACCAAACAGTCTTTTTAATTAGCTAGACTTTGAAATGATGATTACATCAACGTTAAAATTTTCTTAACCATCATGTTCACTGAAATGACTTTTTGTATAAGCACAGTAGGTAAAACAAAAACATGAACTAACAAAAAAACTTAACAATGAATCAATTCAATGTACCAGTGTCATGTACAGGTATGTATTATCGCTATGAGTTGCTTGATAAGCAGCCAAATTACTGTAAGTTAGATTACTAACTAGTATTGTTCCCTGGTGGTCTAGTGGTTAGGATGCGGCGCTCTCACCGCTGCGGCCCGGGTTCGATCCCCGGTCAGGGAACCAACCCCAGCCACTTTCAGTGCCGGTCCCAAGCCCGGATAAATTGGGGAGGGTTGCGTTAGGAAGGGCATCCAGCGTAAAAACATGTGCCAAATCAAACATGCGGAGGATCCGCTGTCCCTAACGGGAGAAGCCGAAAGAAAGTTTAGATTACTAACTAGTATTAGTAATTACTACTATTAACAGTAATATTACATGTTCTAAATAATATTTAAAAGTGGTCCGTTCCTTTTTTAATGCCTAAAATGCATATCAAGAAGAACATTTAATCTAATAAAGTGGCCAGAAAATATTACATACTGTTTATTACAAATATATGATATACTAAACAGGGATATAAAGGATTGTAAAGGATATATCATATGATATATACAACCCTAATTCACAAAAAGTTGTGACACTGTGTAAAATGTAAATAAAAGCAGAATCCAATGATATGCAAATTAAATGAACCCATATTTCATTCAATCCTTATTTGAAAAACAATTGGGACCAGGACATAAAAAAGGCTGCAAAGTTAATGTTACTTAAAAGGAACAGCTGGAGGAACATTTTGTAATTAATAAGTTAATTGGCAACAGGTCAGTAACATGATTGGTATAAAATAAGTATCTTACAGAGCCAGAGTCTTTCAGGAGTAAAGATGGGAAAGAGAATCACCAGTCTGGAAAAAAACCAAAATGAACTTTATACAAATTGTGGAACAATTTCACAATAATGTTCCTCAACATAAAGATGTGAAGACTGTGATTATATCATTATCTAAAATACATTATTTTATCAAAAGATTCAGAGAGATATAGTGAGAGATAGTGTCTCAGTAACAAACATTGTGTTGTCTGGGTCTCATTATTTTTAGGATAGCAAAAAATAAATAAAAATAGGTTGATAAGGAAATTACTGATTACAGCTGCTATAACCAGTGATACACAAACCATGTACTTGAGTTAAAGTAGAGATACACTAGTTAAATTATTACTCCACTAAAAGTAAAAGTGCTCCCTTTAAACTTTCACTTAAGTAAAAGTACACAATTATTTACTTTCTTATATACTTAAGTAACCAAAGTACTATGATTTATTATGGCTATAATGTTCCATTATGATTTTTTGTCACAAGACTGTTGACTCTTTTAATCAACTTAGTTTATGTTAAAAGACTCTAATGTTACCCTAAGCTCACCAATTTATTAATAGAATGATATTAATGAATCAAACACATTGATATCTATTCAAATTATCATGAACCCAAAACCTATTTTTCAACTACTTTAATAAAATTGTGTATGTTTGTGATAAGGAGATATCACGAAGTGGCAATAAAAACAAGTTCAAAACAGAGCGTGCTCTACCCTGATTGGTGGCTCGCTGCATGCTTGACCGGTTAAGTTTTTATCCACTCATAAATATAAAGGAACGACTGATTTTGCAAAATGTAGTTGAGTAAAAACTTATTTAAAATGTAATAAAAGATATTTAAAATGTAGTGAAGTTAAAGTCTCCCCAAATGGAAATATTACAGCAAAGTACAGATATGTGAAAAACCTGCTTAAGTAAAGTAACAAATTTATTGTCCACAACTGTCTATAACACGTGTTAACAGGAACGAACTCGTTTCCCAAACATTAAATGTAACTATAAACTGATATCGAAAAACCCATTATGTTCTTTTATCATTAGCAATTTGCTGTGGTGTAAAAGGAATAAAACACTGTTATAAAACTACAATTTACATCACATGGACCCATCACTGATTTTTGTGTTATTAGTTCACATTTGGTTGTGTTTCATTCCATATTTAGGCAATGTTTTTTATGTTTGAAGCTGCAGATGTGTTTTATATTTTTGTTGTATGTATGTATGTAATAAAATAATAAATAAATAAATAAATAAATAAATAAATAAGGGGGAGTGGTGGCTCCAGCGGTTAAGGCGCTGGGTTATCGATCGGAAGGTCTGGGGTTCAAGCCCCGGTATCGCCAAGCTGCCACTCTTGGGCCCTTGAGCAAGGCCCTTAACCCTCTATGCTCCAGGGGACCCTTACGAGAAAAATAAATCAAGGACCGTGACGTCGGAGCGACGTGGGGCCGCCTTCCCGTGGGCTCACCACCTGCAGGAGGGACCGTAAGGGACCGGTGCTGAGAGGATTGGGCAGCAGTCGAAGGCAGGGGTCTTGACAACCCTATCCCTGGACATGGAGAAGTGTCTAGGGAATCTGCTTAGACTGCTGCCCCCGCGACCCGAATTACGGATTACGGACCTTCCGGTGCTTTGTGACTGATATCAGACTGTCTAAGTGTGAGTGCATACTCTATGCACTCACATTGACAGGTGTGACACATAGTGGGATTTTCCTCTGTGAATTTGGTGTTTACTGAATAGCAGCATGTTTTGGACAATGGCTTGGGGAAATCTGTTATTTACTGCAGTTCAACTTTGTCCCATAAAATATTTAGACTTGTTTTGCAAATGAACTGCAACATGGAACCTCGAGTATCATGTATTTGCAGCATGTACAGCATGCAAAGCTGTAACAACACCGTTGTGATGAAATATGAATAAGATGTCAAGTGCATTCCCTTCATTGCTCTAAACAGGACTTGTAAAGGTCTAACAAACAGTGCAGAGCAGAATCTGGAAACTAGTTGGGAACTAAAACTCCAGTTTTAAAACTCCAGAACTAAAAGATTTCTTGTGTCTTCAAGAAAAAAGTTGTTACATTAACAAATAACTAATAACAGTTAACATGAACAATTAAAACAATTTTTTTTATCTTAGTTCTATTAGTTACACTTTTATGCAGATTATCAGTATAAGTATATATTTAGCATCTTGAAGAAACTCACTCACTTCTTCCTGGAGGCTCTTCTCTGTTTCTTCATGTAAAACCACACTGCCTTTGTTACGTCTTTCATAGTATCTAATAATACATGCACATGCATGTTCGCATTGTTTATATGTACCAAACTAGGTAAATGCCAAAAACACACATTGTGGACAGTGAATGATTGAAAGAAAGAACAGAAGACACTGGAAGGTCTTGTCAACAGTCAAATATGGAGGTGGAAGCTTAATGGTTTTGGCTGTTGTGGAGCAGGAAAGGTGGGAGACTTATTCCAGGCGAAAGGAACACTGCAACCATGGCCAACATTTCAGACTTAAATACCATGTAATTCCAACTAGACTGCAGCTAACTTCACCATACAACAACAACAAAACACCCGGAGTATATAACCGATCTTATTAGAGCTCAAAGAGTCGCTGGAGTGTTATCTATCATGGAATGGCCTGCCCAGTCACCACACCTAAATCCTATTGAACTGCTCTGGGATGAACTGAATCACAAGATCAGAAAGAAATATCTAACTGGTGAAGAACACTTTCAGTTTTACAAGAAAGATGGCATGAAGTTTTTCAGATGAATGTTTGGATAAATGAACTGTCCAGATGTCAAAAGCGTGTAAAGCTGTTGTACATGCAAAAGGTAAGATTTTACAAAGTTTAACATCTGTACATTTATACATTTGTTCGCTCAAAATGAAACTTCATATTATTAAATTGGTTCAACCAGATATGTCACTGCTAAATAGCAATTAAAAGCAATTTTTTATCATTAGCATTTTTATGAATTTACGGAATTGCTTTTTTTCTAATGTGCAAATTAATTAAATTATTTCCACTAATTACGCACCACCTTCTAAAATATTTTCAATAAAATACATAAATACATATGCATTGTTATTCCTACACCAAGTATGTTGCATTCATTTATTTTTCTTTGCACCATGAAAATGGGAAAAACAAGGAAACTGCTTTTGACTACTCTGGAAACCTAATCTGAAATCAAAAACGATTTGATAAAAACGGGATCAACATGTGCAGAAAGAAATGATTCTTAAATTAAACTGCAGCCAGTGGAAAATCCTGATGATTGTTCTTTTCATACCAATTTTACTGTCACTTTCTTGCCATTTTTAAACAGCGATGATCCATGTTATTAGTGCATCAGGCAATAACCTTTTATTTTCCCCAGTAAATGCTGACAGACATACAGGTCACTGAAAAATGTATTTTAATTTAAGCTCAACATGAATTGAATATTTCTAACAAGAGTTAGAAATACCAAAGCTTTTTGCAAAATTTACTGTTTGAAAGCCGAAACTGATTCGACTATCTATCTTTTTAATGAAAAGGGAATGAATGTGATGTACACGGACCTCCTCGAACATATTTGTATTATTTATATTCGCTCTCAATCTTCAGTAAGACTTTTGTTGCCTTTTTGTTTCCTGGGGATATAAATAAGCAGTTGCACATATGCAATGCCTCTTGGTTATCCCTCACTAGGAAAAAGAGACAAATTGTTGTTTTCATAGCAGTTGCACTAAAATAAGGACAGAGAGAGAGAGAGAGAGAGAGAGAGAGAGAGAGAGAGAGAGAGAGAGAGAGAGAAAGAGCAAGGGAGGAGGACTTAGATGTATTATTCCTCTTCTGCACGGACTGCACTGTAAATCCAAATGCTATTATTGTAGGGGAAATAATGGATCTCTGTCTCTCTGCTACTTATTCGCCCCATACAGCAGTGGGTATCATCCTCAGCTCAGGAAAGAGAGAGATAGAGGGAAAATAAATCGCCTCAGATCTATTTCTACAGGGCTGAGTCTGACCAAACATAATTATTCATTTGGTTCCAGGACAGTGTATGAAATTGAAACATAACTGCCATTACTGTACTTTAGTCCATAATGAGCTAGCCTGTCACAGGGCATAAATCATACTTAAAATTCTAACCATTATACTAACTGTTAAAACAGAGAAATGAGAATATATTACCCATGAATCAGTCTCACTATAAATGTAGTCTATATTGAGGAAGCATTAAAAATGGAAAAAAAAACCGTCTCCCTTTATCTTTCTTCTTACTCATGAATTCCACCTAGCGCTGTTTAGCGGCTAATTCGTCCTTCTTAGCATTTTGTTCACACCATATTTAGCATACCAGTAAACCACTGTGTTGGAGAATAGTTTAAGGCCATATAAGGTAAAACTGGAAAGTCAGCACACTGTCTGGAATCTGTTAATATTTTTAATTGCAACCTTTAGCATTTTTCCATAGACGATGATGCATAGTGCTGTAAAAGGTAGACCTGCGGTTAATTACCCTGTACCCTCAGTGCAGTAGAACAGTAAGTGCAAGGCTGTAAAACTCATTAAAGCTGGTAACCAAGCTGCATCTGCAAGGCAGCTTTTAGAGCTTTCAGAACTATTAGATGGGTAAAAACAGGTCATGGTCTTGATGGTTAATTAATCTCACAATAGGAAAATATGGAAAAAACAGAAGAGAAAACATATTTTTTGTGGCATGTTAAATGTGAAAAATATTCTTACACAAAATCATTTATTATTTTGTGCAACTTAGCTTTGCTGACCTGAGACATTCACATTTACAGCCACACAATCTCTCCTCCAGAGTTTAAGATCTTCTGTCGTGGACAGTTGTCTTTATCTCACCATTTATATTTTTATTATGGTTTATGTCCAGGTACTGAAATGGCCATGATCATATGGTCATAAGCGTCATTTTGTGGCTATTGATCGTGTTTGGATTTTGGCCATATGTTCTAGATCATTGTGCAACTAGAAGATTCCCCAATGATGCAGTTGTAGGCATAGGAAGTCAGATTGTCATGTAATATTTATTGGGAATTCTAACAAGGTTTTAGTTTTTGCTCTTTGAAGGGAAATAATTTTAGACTCCATGCAAAACTGCGTGAATTCTTTAACTGTCTGGTAAAATGCTGTATTTTTTTAAACATAGAATGTGGTTCCTGTTAAAGTTCAAGTAGCGTTGCCTTCCAGGTGTTTACTTTTGTGGTTAAATGAAAGCATGGCTTTGGCATACTTGGTTATTTTAGATTAGTAGAATGCTACCTTGCAAAATTTTCTGCAAATCCGTGTCTGTGATGCATTCTCCTCAATGTGTAGGAGAGCACAAAATACACATGGATCCTGTTACAAACAGGTAACTTGTCGGATATGTTGCTTGTTGTATACATGGTTTAAGGAAGTCGAGACATTTAACTTTATGGAAATTGGTAGACACCCTTTTCTAGAGTGACCTACAGTGCATCCAGGAAGTATTCACAATTCTTCCATCAGTTTTTCCACCATTTGTTATGTTACAGCTTTATTCCAAAATGTATTCAATTCATTATTTTCCTCAAAATTCTACAAACAATACCCCATAATGACACCTTGAAAGAAGTGTGTTTGAAATCTTAGCAAATTTATTTAAAAAAAAAAGAAAAAGAAAAAAAAAACACGTACATAAGTATTTACATCCTCAATACTTTGTTGAAGCATCTTTCGCACAAATTGCAGCCTAAAGTCTTTTTGAGTTTGATGCTAAAATCTTGGCACTCATTTTTTGCCAGTTTCTCCTATTCTTCTTTGCATAACCTCTCAAGCTCCAGCAGGTTGGATGGGGAGCGTCAGTGCACAGCCATTTTCAGATCTTTCCAGAGATGTTCAAATGGGTTCTAGTCTAAGCTCTGGCTTGGCCACTCTAGGACATTCACAGAGTCGTCCCGTGGCCACTCCTTTGTTATCTTGGCTGTGTGTTTAGGGTCGTTGTCCCGTTGAAAGATGAACCATCGCTCCAATCTGAGGTCCAGAGCGCTCTGGAGCAGGTTTTCATCAAGGACGTCTCTGTACATTGTTGCATTCATCTGTCCCTTGATTCTGACATCCCCACAGCATGATGCTGCCACCATCATGCTTAACTGTAGGGATGGTATTGGCCGGGTGATGAGTCTGGTTTTCTCTCAACATGACACTTGGCATTCAGGCCAAAGAGTTCAATCGTTGTTTCTCATGGTCTGAGAGTCCTTCAGGTGCCTTTTGGTAAACTCCAGGAGGGCTGTCATGTGCCTTTTACTGAGAAGTGTCTTCCGTCTGGCCACTCTACCATACAGGCCTGATTAGTGGAGTGCTGCAGAGATGGTTGTTTTCTTCAAGGTTCTCCTCTCTCTACAGAGAAACGCTGGAGATGTGACCATCGGGTTCTTGTTCACCTCCGTGACTAAGGCCCTTCTCCACCATCGCTCAGTTTGGCCGGGCGACGTGCTCTATGAAGAGTCCCGGTAGTTCATTTATGGATGATGGAGGCCACTGTGCTCATTGGGACCTTCAATGCTGCAGATATGTTTCTGTACCCTTCACCAGATCTGTGCCTCGATACAGTCATGTCTCAGAGGTCTACAGGTAATTCTTTGGACTTCATGGTTTGGTTTGTGCTCTGACATGCACTGTTAACTGTGGAACCTTATATAGACAGGTGTGTGCCTTTCCAAATCATGTCCAATCAACTGAATTTACTGAATCAACTGAATCTCAGGGATGATCAGTGAAAACAGGATGCACCTGAGCTCAAATTTGTGTCATAGCAAAGGCTGTGAATACTTATGTACATGTGATTTTTTGATTTTTATTTTTTTCAATAAATTTGCAAAGATTTCAAACAAACGTCTTTCACATTGTCATTATGGGGTATTGTTTGTAGAATTTTGAGGGAAATAATAAATTAAATCCATTTCGGAATAAAGCTGTAACATAACAAACGGTGAAAAAAGTGAAGTGCTGTGAACACTTTCCGGATGAACTGTACAATGATCTCATTTATACAACTGAGTAGAGGAGGAGAAAGGTCCTTGCTCAAGGGCCCACCAGTGACACCTTAGTGGTGCTGAAATCCAATGTACTTGACTACTGAGCTACCATTTCTAGTCTGGAGCCAATAAGGGGTCGAGGGGCACCTTGGACAAGGTGCCAATCATCCCGGGACACAACCACACACATACTCAAACTTACAAACACACTAGACAGTTTGGAAATACTTATTAGGATACAACACATGTCTTTAGGATTTGGGGAAGGAAACCCCCAAAGCATCTGGAGAACATTTAATCTCTTCACACTCAGGATGGAGGCAAGATTCATTTATTCATTGTAAGGATAAGATATGGTCAGTATTTATTAGAAAAAAAAATACTATTTGTCCACTGTCCTCTTGCCTTGTTCTTTTGCTCAGCCTCGCATCCCTGTTCTTGGTTGACAGATATAGAACTTTCCAACTCTTGAAGCACATCTACTGTTCCTATGGTTTTCACATTCTAAGATGCTTTTCTGTTCACCACGGTTGTAAAGACGTTCCTGTAGCCTTCCCATCAGCACACTCCATCTTCCTGACTTCTCTCATAAACAAGGCATTTTTTTTGTTTTGTTTTTCACACAATCTGTGTATAGTATTGAGTCAGCAGATTCTGATGAACACAATCCAACCCATCTGGATGCAACATTCATGGCACGTGATTTCTCATTCAGTTTATATGGACCTTTCTCAAATTCCATGTCAAAGAAAATTCAGCACAACAAAACAGTGTTAGTGCTGGAATGCTCGTTGTATTTCTCATAGCAAATATGTATGTATTTGTAGGTTTTACATGATGTATTAGATTTAGACATTTTTTTATCAAGCTATAGAGTTGTATTGTTAATAAAAAGTGCATAAAAGTGTTAGATTGGATTTATGATGTTATTTAAGCAGCAGATTGGTGAGGTAAAACAACCTTTGGCAGATATTTGGAATATAAAAATAGAAAGGAACGGTTTTGGGAGAAGAAAAATGCGCCATTTATTTTTGTGCTGAGTCGATTTCACTGACTCACTAAAAAGAGCCAGGATTCTCATCACTACTGGAAACTGCCAGCAAAGCAGTTGGATGTAACCTAAATATGCAACTGGACAGAAAAGATCATGAACCGGGACAAGGCCTGTCATTGTTAAGCAACTTTTTTTTTTTTGCTACTGCTGACACGTCTACTTCACGTCTATTTTAATTACTTAAAATAACAATGGTAATAATATACTAAATATACATTAGAGATCCCAAGACATCCTGTAAGCTATAACAAGTAGATAAGGTTCACATAATAACACAATGGATAAGCTGCGTGATTAATCTATAAAAAATAAAGGTATAATGTTTTGTACTGTGATAACATACTGATCATAACTGGATCAAGTCTGGCAGCCTGAAGGACATGATAAATACAGGCTGACACACTATATCAACAGTAAACCACAAACCGATCATCACATGCACTGCCAGATATAACGGACATTTAAAATATGGTACACATGTGGTCTAAAATGTATATTATGTAACCCTGTAACCCTGCAGCAGTTTTAGCCTGGGAGAAGATCAGGTTTATTCGTATGCTGTAAGACGTCCAAATTATGGCACTAACCTCGGCATGTTTGGCCTTGCTTTTCCATTCCACTTTCATATTCCTGATTGATAGGATTAACATGCTTTTCCGTTTTTTTTCCCATATGGTGATTGATATTTGGAACCACTCAAAGCATATTTGTATTTATTTTAAATACATATCATGAATGTGCAAACGTAGTAATATGTTGATAACAAGGCCACAAGTTTGAATTGTAGTTCAGAAGCCATTCCTTATAGTCAGACAGCATTTGCATGCTCATGCTGGTTAATCTTTCAGATTAAAACTTTATCTGCAATTTAGTTTATAAATGTAATTAAATTTCAAGTTAAGTGAAGTGTCTTTTATTATCAGTTCAGCCATATGGGGGTGTTACAACACACAGTGAAATGGACCAAGGTGCTACATGAAATTAAGCATAAATTAACAAAACACAAAACTAACTGACACTATGTGTGCAACATCATTTATTGCAACCAAACACAACACAATGAAACATTAAAGACAGTGACAATGCAGATCCGAACCAGTGTAGTGAATGTGTGTAAGTGTGTGCAAATAAATTGTCCATATAATAAAAATACTATGCATGTAAACATTGTGTCACGCCCGGATCAAGAGTCGGAAAACGGAATCAAGTCAATTAAGCTTTATTTGCCGTAGTACACGAAGCAAACGCCGGAACACTGGTAGGGTACAGCGCATAGGAAGTCCAGGGATGATCTGTAGTGCAAACTGTAGATCGGACGGTGAGCGAGTGGGAACTGGGGCCTTATAAAGGGGAGTGTATATTGGAAACAGGTGTGGGTGATTAGTAGGAAGGAGAGGCTGAGCGAGTGTGCTGAGTGCAGGAGGGAGGCGTGGCTGGTGGTTCTCTGACACATTGGTGGTTCAGCAGAAGTTTATGCAAAATAGTTTCAATGAAGATGTTCTTCAGTCTAGACTCTTTGTATTGAGGAGTCAAATGGTTTGTGGAAAGTTACACAGCAACATATATTACTTTACAAAAAGTTTTCAACTGTACCATCAATTGTACCTTAGTGTCATTAATTGGATATTTTTCTCAGTCTTTAACAGCCTTTAGTTGTATTTTTTCAAAATAGATGTGATATAAGTTTCATTACAGAACCCCTGTGAGTCAAACTGTCCCTGAAGTTAGATAAAAATAGGACCACATCAGATCACACATCAGATTGATCTTAATGGCAGGTGTGAACATGGCCTTTGTGTTCTCAAAGCGTCACGGTGGGTTTCCTCTGGGTTCTTTGGTTTCTTCCTATCAGACAGAAAACTTTTCTTTGGGTTGTGTTGGCAGTACAAAGGTATAAATAGTGCATGGTGATGAACTGGTGTCCCCCTATATCCGCCCCTACCTCAACCCTTTTAGTACCAGTGAATAATAAAAAAAAAAAAAAAAAAAGGAATTGCGTTTATTTATTCATTTATTTTTATTAAACAAGTTTATTAGAGGGACAGCGCATGTAGAACGTTTTGGAGACAAGGTGAGGAAGGCTAGATTGAGATGGTTTGGACATGTGCAGAGGAGGGACACAAGGTACATCGGTAGAAAAATGCTGAGGATGGAGCCACCAGGAAGGAGGAAAAGAGGAAGGTCAAGGAGGAGGTTTATAGATGTGGTGAAGAAAGACATGCAGGAAGTTGGTTTGAAAGAGGCAGATGCACAGGACAGATTAGTATAGACGGATGATCAACCTATACTAATAGGCGGCCCCTAATTGGGAGAAGCCGAAAGAAGAAGAAGAAGAAGAAGAAGAAGATGAAGAAGAAGAAGCAGAAGAAGAAGAAGAAGAAGAAGAAAAAAAGAAGAAAAAGAAGAAAAATACAAGTACCAGGGGACCCCGAAGTTAATTTATTCGTGCTTTATAGGGGTCCCTTAATGTTATGGGGGGTCCCGGACCCCCCCCACCGTCCAGCCACCCATCAATTCGAACACTGATCCTGACAAGGATAAAGTGCTTATAATTGAGGAATAAATAATAAGGAAAGGGAGAAGTTTTGACAGCTGTGCTGACACTCCAGGCCAGTAGGTGGAACTAAAACTCCATTATGTTTGAGATTAGCAATCTCAATTCAAGGAAGAAGAACAAGCTACTGTAGCATGTAGGTATTTACAGAAACCTGGTTCTCCAACTCTTTTCATTTGTAGCTGGATTTAAACAAATGGCTGCCCAGTGTCCAGTTGAGGCCTTTATTATAGGAGAGCCAACTTCTGCTGTCAGTAATAATAACGTTAAACATTTATCAGTATCATCGAGTGCTCAAGCTAAAGGAAAGAAGCGGGCTATTAGCCCCGGGGCTCAGCCGCTCTCCCAGCCGAACAGCAGCAACAACAAGCGCAGGAAAGTGCACGTAGTACCGGGGGTCACTCACACTCAGGTAAAAACTTGGAGATTTTATTTTTTATTTATATATATATATATATATATATATATATATATATATATATCTATATATATATATAAAATGTGTGTATGTATGTATATATGTGTGTATATGTGTATATATACATGTTGGAATCCATCTTTCCCTCAATGCACCACAGCCTCCCAGTTTTCCAATGCCAGCAGCACTCATGCAGCCCCAGACCGTGATGCCACCACCACCATCATGTTTGACTGTAGGCAAGACACCGTTTTTTTGGTTCTCCTCACCGGGGTGTCGCCACAAATTCTGGACACCACCTGAGCCAAACAAGTTTATCTTAGTCTCATCAGACCACAGGACATGGTTCAAATAAATCATGCTTTTGGACAGGCTGTTCTTCTGCAAAATGTTTGCAGGCTTTTCTTGTGAGCCAGCTTCAGGAGAGGCTTCCTTATGGGACGAAGGCAATGCAAATCGAACTGTTGCAGTATGTGGTGTACGGTCTGAGCACTGACAAGTGGATCTTCCGCTTCTGCAACCTCTAAAGCAATTCTCCAGCACTCATGCCTCTGCATTTTGAAGCAGCTTCTGCACCTGACACACAGCATGAGGACTCAACTTCTTTGATCGACCCTTGTGAGGTCTGTTCCGAGTGGAACCCCTTTTGGAAAACCTCTGTATGACCCTGGTCATGGTTACACGCTGTACAGCTGGGGTGTACTCACTTTTGTAGTTTGACATAAATGGCTGTTATATTCAGAGGACAGTAAATTTATACTGCTACATTGTACATTCATATTGAATACATCCAAACTATGAAAGGACACTTATGGATTATGTAGTAAAAAAAAAAAGGGGGTTAAATAAACCAGTATATGTTTTATATTTTTGATTCATCAATGATAGCTTTGCGCACTCTTGCCATTCCCTCATACCGTCTCATGAGGTGGTCATATGGAACGATTTTAATATCGAGGAGTTCTCAAAGGTATTGAGTACTTGTTTGCTGTTTTTCCTTCACTCTCCAGTTCAACTTATTCAAAACCATTTTAACTTTATATAGATAGGATGATTGTGGATGCCAGGTCATCTGACACTTAGTACTCCAAAATGCTTTGGTGGTTAAATGCCCTCAATTTGGACTCAACAGACCAAAGGACAGATTTTCACTGATAATCATATATTATATGTGACATTTCTTGCTTAATGTGCTTTAGACCATTAGTTGTCTTATGCAGAGGAAAGTACATGGTTAATAGCCCTATTAGTGCTGCTTTAACTACTGTGCAAATCCATATTATGCCAAAAACACTCAGTTAAGTCAAGAGAAAAGACAGGCAATCATTCCTTATGAAATAAAGCTGAACAAAAAAAGAAAAAAGTCTTAAGAACTTTAAAGGTATTACCAAGGTCAGTCTCTAAAACCATCAAACACTTGGATGAAACAGAATCTCATAAGGACTGTCTTAGGAAAGAAAGACCAAGAGCTACCTCTGCTGCAGAGGATACTGTACATTTATTAGAATGATCAGCCTCAGAACCACAGATTTACATAAAAGCTTCTCAGAGTTCAAGTGGCAGAGGTATTTCAACACCCATGTTCAGAGGAGACTAGCGTGAGTCAAGCCTTAATGGTATAATTGCGTTAAAGAAGCCATTACACAGGAAGAACCACAAGATGATGAAACACACGGAATGGAATTCCATCAGTGGAAAACTGTGGAAAAAGTGGAAAACTGATCTTTCGTTTGCTAAATTTTAATTGAAGAGTTTTGATTCTACTCGAAGGGTCTTTGTTAGAACAGGTGGTGGTTGGTTGGGGGGGTGGGTACTGGTGACACTTAGTCAATATTGATGGCACGCTGAACCAGCATGGCTACCACCGCATTTTGCAGTGACATGCCATCCCATCTAGTTTGCACTTAGTGGGACCATTATTTGTCTTCCAAAATGGTTTCGGTTTAGTTCGACTGGAGACTGAAGGAAAAGCATCCAACAAGCACTCAACACATCTGGGATCTCCTCAGGATTGTTGGAAAACCATTCCAGGTGACAACCTAATGAGGCTGACTAAGATAATGCCAAGAGTGTGCAAAGATGTTGTCAAACCAAAAGGTAACTAATTTCTAAAATATACAATTAAAATTTTAATCGTGTTTTGGGTTATTCAACATGTTTTGCTTCTCTTCACAACTCCATATTTCATTGTCTTTTATTGTATTAACATACAATAAAAAATAAAGAGAAACCATTGAACAAGGTACTGGTACTGTATATTTCTGTATATTAATATTATAACAGATATTACCAGCTGTATAAATTTAATTGTGGTTAAGATTTAAAAAATATAAAGGAATAGACTATTATTACTGAGAATTTACTTGCTTCGGGTCACTCAGTTTGTTTACACATTATTGTTTATTTTGCATTTTTTTTATTTATTAGTCTTTATGTGGACAATTTATTTGCAGTCTTTATGTGGCCAAATTCTTTTATACTGTATGGACACACATTGTGGACCCCTGACTATGCCATAAATATATTACAATTTCATTCAATGTTTTCATGAAGGCAACTTGCTGCTCGTGCCAGATCTGCCATGTTCTTAAACTCTTTTATTTATTATTTATTGCTGTTTTATTATAATCTTTTATTATTTTTTTTTTTTCCCCCCCCCCCCCCCCCCCCCTACTTCAGATTCTCCCGGTGGAAGTGACCGAAGGAAAGTCGGTTACTACAGCAGATGTAGGGACAGAACCAGTTGCTAAGCCTCTCTCTTTCAAAAACCCAAACTTTGTGGTAGGTCTCCAGACAACATATCAAACTACATTAGTGATGGGAATTTATGGGAATTAAGACCCTGAACAGAGCTGGATGTCTGGGTACTGCAAGTTGAAAATATATTGCTGTAAAGTTGCCATGTTTAGTTGAAATGATCTCGCATACATTCCAGTTTGCTCCTGTATTTATTCTTAGAAATGTTTTCCAAAAAGGCCGAACCATGTGCTCTTGTTTTTAGCACTCTGGTATCGGAGGGGCAGCGGCAGGGAAAAAGAATCGGACGTGGAAGAACCTGAAGCAGATTCTGGCAGTGGAGAGAGCACTGCCCTGGAAAATCACTGATCCCAACTGTATGTCTGAGTCATGCTCAATCTGAATTTATTATGTTTAGCAAGATGCAATATGTTTTTGATAAACGTATATCAGACTCTCTGGTTTCCTGACAGATTACAACATCGATGCTCCACCGTCTCTGAAGCCTCCTAAAAAGTATTCTGATATTTCAGGCTTACCAGTAAGTGAGCATTGTTTCCTAGTTCTCCATGCTATTAGTGTTTTGATTGATGATTTGGTGATGAAAGATTCGAAAATAATTGAAAATAAACACCCCCCCGACCCCACCCAAAAAAAAAACCCTATAAACACTAGATTGACCTTCTTACATTACAACCCCACATCTGCACAAATAACGAAATGTCTTGCCTGATATTTATGAGCTGTAAAGTCCTGTTCTTTTACCTGTGGTAAAATATATTGTCTGGGTCTTCCTTCGACAAGTGTCATTTGTTTCTCCTGTTTTGTTTATTTGCAAAGTGACTTCAAGTTGCAGGAGAGAAGTATGACGGCTTTGTACTTCTTGTTTTTTTTTGCTCCGTTTCAGCAGTTTTTTCACGTAGCTGTACATTTGTGATTCCGATCTTCCATCATCTGTATATGCTAGTCAAACCACTAGCATAAATAGCCAGATTGTGCCTCATTCGATATGTGAAGTACAAAAGGTTTTGAAAGAAGAAGGAACATTTAGGTTAAAGCATACATACCCACTGATGATTGCTGTTTAGTCAATAAGGTTTAAAAGCTTTAAGTCAATAAGGTATAAGGGCTCAAGTCAAGTCAAGTTTATTTCTATAGCGCTTTTCACAACAGACATTGTCTCAAAGCAGCTTTACAGAAATCAACAGTCAAGGTGAATGGTGTGCATTTATCCCTGATGAGCAAGCCATGGCGAGTGTGGCAAGGAAAAACTCCCTTAGATGTAATGAGGAAGAAACCTTGAGAGGAACCAGACTCAAAAGGGGAACCCATCCTCATTTGGGTGACATCAAGAGTGTGATTATAAATCTTTCAACAATACAGAACACTGGAGAGAGAGACCTAACATGAGTACTGGAGTATAAGATTATAAGTAAATGTTCTTTCTACAGTCTTTGGTATAAAAGTAGGAGCTACTGAGCTCAACATTTGTGATCATCACAGATCCAGCAACAGCTTCTCCATGCCAGAGCCTTTAAACACTCCAGGAGGTCCAATGTCAAAACTCCACACATGTAGTGGGATCCAATTGGCACTGGTACGTCTCTAGATGGTTCAGGATGTTTGCGAGTTCGGCATCTACTTCTTTAAAGTCCATAATCTTCACGAGGTGGGACGTGACTGGAGCTGGCCAAACCTCAGGATGCCTCGGGATGGGGAGAGAAAGAGAAGCAGTGGAGAGGAATTAGCGTAGCTGCTGTTCATGATATTAACAGCACAAGTTGATAATGTGCATGTGATCAGATGTTCTGGAGCACAAGGTTATGATGTGAGACGTGTTATGTGTAGGCTTTGCTAAAAAGATATGTTTTTAATCTGCACTTAAACTGGGTGAGTGTGTCTGAGCCCCAAACACTGTCAGGAAGACTATTCCAGAGTTTAGGAGCTAAATGTGAGAATGATCTACCGCCTTTAGTGGACTTTGCTATTCTAGGAACTACTAGAAGCCCAGAGTTTTGAGATCTCAGGGAGCGTGACGGATTGTAGCGTGTTAAAAGACTGGAGAGATACATGGGAACCAAACCATTTAGTGCTTTATAAGTAAGAAGTAATAGTTTGTAGTCTATTCGTAACTTAACAGGAAGCCAATGTAGGGACGATAAGATTGGGGTTATATGGTCATATTTTCTTGACCTTGTAAGAACTCTTGCTGCCGCATTCTGAACTAACTGAAGCTTGTTTATTAATGATGCAGGACATCCACCTAGTAATGCATTACAGTAGTCTATTCTGGAGGTCATGAACGCATGGACGAGCTTCTCTGCATCGGATATAGACAACATATTTCTTAGCTTAGAAATATTTCTAAGGTGAAAGAAGGCTGTTTTTGTAACTTGATTGATATGATTTTTAAAAGATAAGTTGCTCTAAAATAACTCCCAGGTCTTTTACTGTTGAACTAGTGGTTACAGAACATCCATCTAAATGCAGGTTGAGATGCTGGAGCTTCTGTATACTAGTTTTTGGGCCGATGAGCAAAATCTCCGTCTTATCAGAATTTAAAAGTAGAAAGTTACGGGTCATCCAATCTCTTATTTCCTTAACACACTCAGTTATCCGAGTTAATTGAGCTGTATCGCCTGGTTTAGATGAGATATATATCTGGGTATCATCAGCGTAACAATGGAAGCTAATTCCATGCCTTCTAATAATATTTCCTAAGGGAAGCATGTATATTGTGAAGAGCAGGGGTCCTAGAACTGAACCGTGTGGCATGCCATAATTCACTAGCATTAGCCTGGATAGCTCTCCATTTAAATCTACGAAATGGTAACGATTGGACAGGTAGGATTTAAACCAGCTTAATGCCTGTCCCTGAATGCCGATGTAATTCTGTAAGGGCTTTATTTTATTTTACATTACTGTATTTAATACTATACTATATACTCTATACTGGCTATATTTTTAGCCGGGCAGCTAATAATTACGTATACAGCCTAAATTCTAAGTAGATCCATCTCTACTCTTTTTTTTTTTTTTTTTTTTTCCTTTGTTATTGTTTTTTTTGTTTAGCATTAAAAACCACTCTAAAAAAATTATATGCAAAAGGAACTCTGGTATGATTAAGGCTTGTACTAGGAGAGGAGCCTTTTAAAAAATATCCAGCGTCATGGATTCAATGTAGTGTAATGTATGTGTATAGAGTTTTGTACCTGATGATGCTCATTTTGTTTCTCCAGGCAAACTACACAGACCCTCAGACTAAGTTGCGATTTACTTCATCTGAAGAGTTCTCCTACATCCGTCTACTACCTACAGATGTCGTAACGGGATACCTGGCATTACGAAAGGCCACCTGCATTGTACCCTGATCATTATACCTGCAAACTGTCCAGTTTCCTGAGTATAGGATACAGGATCACAGAGACTGCTACGTTTATTTAACATTGTTAATGCAAAACTGTATATATTTACATTATGCTTATTGAATAATATTGTACTTTATTTGTAGGATTAATGCAGACATCGATTTGACATCGCAACATCACTTTGGTTTGTTGCGATGTCCTGTGTTTTGTTTGCTGTAAAATATAAAGCTGGGCTTTTTAAAGTTGTGCCTATTCGTGTTTTTTAGAGGGTGGGCTGGCTGACACACAATTAATTTATTTTAGTTCCATTATTGTTAGTTATCAATTGTTCACTGAAGGACACTTAAATTCAAAAACTGCAGCAATTGAATCAGGCTGTTTATATTAATTACAGTCGAAATCCTTCTTCATAGTTCTTGAGTTTTACTCTATACAGTAACCTCATTGATTTTAACACTGTTCCCGGGGAACCATCCACAGCAGCAGCAAGTAGTCTCCAATCAAAACAAACTACATCCAGGGGTAAGGTGTCAGGATAAATCAGGCAGTTCCAGAAAGAAAGGGGCAGGATTTGTAGTACCACAGAAGCATATTTAACTTGACAGAGGAGTTGGGGGCAACAGGAAGAAAGAAAATCATGCATTATTATTATTTAGTATTGTTATTGTTACATAATAGTTAGGGACACTGTAGTATAAATTATAATTATAATATAATTATATATTAGGGTGCAACTAAGTTCATGCGGGATCTCTGGGATATAAGACAACCAGCCTCATCACTATCAACTTACTTGAGTAAATGGGTGTTGAGACGACAACATCCAAACAGCCCAGTTCACCAAAGATTCTGTAACCATGATTTTCACAAATAGCTTGATGGCTGAAGAATCAGCGGACTTTGAGATAAAATAATAATAATAATAATAAAGATGGTTTATTGTGCACACACAAAGACCTCCTGTGCAGTCTATAGGCTAAACATAACTTGGATGCAGTTTTTATACTGATGTATGTATGCAAAACACATTTGGGACACTATACACACGTTTTTGTACTATCAGGTCTGATTGTCAATGGTTTCTGACATCTTGTTGATTTAAAGATATTCCATATTTATTCCCCAATTTGCTGTTATAACAAGCTCCATTCTTCTGGGAAGATTTCTGGCACTAGATTTTGGAACGTGCTTGGGGAGATTTTACTCATTCAATCATAAGGTTTATGTAGGGTGAGAAGATCTGAGGTACAGTCAGTGCTACAATCCATCCCAAAGGTAAGTAAGGTTGAGGTCAGAACTCTATTGCAGGGCACTCAATATCTTCCACGCCAGCCCAAGTGCACCATATCTGTACACAGGGTCATTATCATGCTGGAAAAAAGATCCGACAGGGATAGAGCAGTCCTCCTGGAGCTGGTGCCAACTAGCCTGTTCGGCGATGCTGTTAATGCGCTTGGCCAAAAGGTCCTGATTTAGGACCACTTTGGGACTGTGCACCGCACTTTACAGTGCCTGCCCTGCCCTGGTGCCCTCAGGGAGCTGGACCGTTAACCCTGAGTCTGTCTCCTACTGGTGGCCCCATGGTGGCCGGGCAGGCCATGGTTTGCAGACCTGGTAGCCCTTCTCGATCACACTTCCTGGGAGCTTTCTCTCAGAAGGGATCTTCTATCTCAGGCAGGGGGCAAAATAATACACCCCCGCCCAGAGCTGTGAAGGCTATGGCTGTGCCCCTTAGCCACCGGTCTCTCCACCGAGGTGGTAGAGACCATTCTTCAATCCAGAGCTCTCTCCACAAGGATGCCGTATGCCACGAGGTGGCGCCTGTTCACTGCATGGTGTGAACAACACTGCATAGTCCCAGTTAACTGCCCAGTCAGCTCAGTGTTGGAATTCCTTCAAGAACAGTTCGCCAAAGGGTTAGCTTCGTCCACTCTGAAGGTTTACATGTCCCCCCCCACGGGGCAGTCGCTGGGTAAGAATCCGTGTGCCTGCATGGGACTTGTTTTGGAGGCCCTGTGAGAGCCTCCATTTGAGCCTCTGACCAAGATACCTGTAAGGTTCCTC
Organism: Silurus glanis; assembly: GCA_014706435.1. NCBI lineage: Eukaryota > Metazoa > Chordata > Actinopteri > Siluriformes > Siluridae > Silurus > Silurus glanis. The sequence goes on from JAAIIK010000023.1 coordinate 6,648,801, forward strand.
ACAGCTAAGACTGTGTTCCTCTTGCCCATCTCCTCTCTCAAGAGAGTAGAGGTTCTTCAGGCCCTTTCTGTGGCCCCTTCTTTCCCGGAGTTTACTTCAGGCCTGGCCAGTGCCTTCCTCTACCCTAGATCAGGGTATGTTTCTAAAGTACCCTCGGTCGTCTCACAACCCGGCTCCAGTCATTTTCTCCTCCTCCCTTTCAGGCCACAGACCGAGACCAAGCACTGGACATATACTGTACGTCCACAGAACAGAACTGTGGAGGAAGTCGGAGCAGCTGTTCGTCTGCTATGGCCCTCCAAAGAGATGTCTCCCTATGAATAAGCAGACGCTCAGCAGATGGATTGTGCATGCTATTTATTCATCTTATGAGTCCTCTGGTCTCCCTGCTCCCTTCGGGGTCAGAGCGCACTCCACTGGAAGTGTGGCAGCCTCTAAGGCCTTGTCCTCTGGAGTTTTCCTCCAGGACATTTGCAACATTGCAGTCTGGCTTAATTGGACTCTTGTTCCCATAGCATTTCTGATGCAGCTAAAGTTCCTGAAGAGGAACGTCTCCAGGTTACATATAAAACCATGGTTCCCTGAGGGAACAAGATGCTGCGTCTCTGTGCCACACTGCCTGCATCCCTGCAGCACTTCCTTCTCTTTTTAGAAGCTGGTGGTGGTTTCACTCCATGTGCTTTTAAGCTTCCTGATCATGACGTCCACTTTCCATTGGTCTGATTATACACATGATTCAGAGCGTGGAAGTGCTATATGAAGTTTGTATATGTGTTTGGCTCTCCTGATAACTCTCTTTAGGTTGGCCGTGGCTCTGTTGTAGTCCTCTGCGTTGTCAGAATCAAAAGCAGCATCTCTTGCTTTCAACAGGAGATGGACATCAGAGTTCATCCATGACTTTTGATTAGAAAGCATTTCACGTGTTTGATGGTAGTGACATTGTCAATGCACTTGTTGATATGGTAAAAAAACAGATGATGTGTAGATGTCCATATCTGTGTGAGAGTCCAGTGTGGCCTGTGAGGCAAACATGTTCCAACCAGTATCCTGAAACTGCTGCTGTAGAGAAGAAATTGCTTCCTCTGGAAAACTGTGTTCACAGACAATGATTTCTAGAGGTTTTAATGAGCCCATGCAGTGATTTCCATTACAGAATCATGACTGCTTTAGATGCAGTGCTGCCTGAGGTTCTGAAGATCACAGGCATCCAATATTGATTTTCGCCCTTGTCCCTTGTGCAATCCCGATTCTTTTATACTTTTTGAAGATATTATGTAATACAAATGATAAGATATTCAACTGTTTTGTAAATTTATGTTCAGGAACATTATTCTGAAATTGTTTCCTAATTTGTAGACACAGTCTTTGACAGACTGGTGAAGGTCTCCCCAATCTGACTCTGCCTTTCTAAGGTATACTATTTATACTATGTATTTATACCTCAGCTCTGGTTAGGAGGGCACAACAATGCCTGTACTTCTTGAGGAGTCTTAAGAAAGCTCATCTATCCCCAGGTATTCTAACGAGTTTTTACCGCTGCATCATCAAGAGCATCCTGACCAACTTCATCACTGTATGGTATGGAGGCTCCACTGTGTGTGAACACAAAGCCCTGCAAAGGGTGGTCAAAATCACCCAACGCTTCACTGGCACCCAACTACCTGCCATTGAGCACCTTCACCACATAAAGAAATCTCTGGCCATACCTTTTATTGGTTTACCCGTTTGATCAGTGGTGTGTATTTGGGTAGCAGGAACAAAAAGAGGTGATAAGACTGAGACAAATGGGGGAGGGGAATGGCCATGTATGCCTCAGGTATGTTTGTATATAACTGATTCAGTGTGTTGTCCCATCTGGTAGAGCAGGAGACATTATGGTAAAATATTGGTAGCACAGATCTCAGGTTGGAGTGGTTGAAGTCTCTCGTTGAAAACGATGAAAGCTCATTCGGGATGTGCAGACTGTTGTTTGCAGTTTCTCCATTGCTAGTCTAGCAAAGCATCGCAATACTAGTACTCTGGATGATAAAATATATTCCTAATATTAAAATAGACATTTATAGATATGTCCAGTAGCAATAACTCTGATCCTTTTATCTATCTTTAATGTTCATAATTTTTTAACTTGCAAACCAGTACCACAGTCTTAAATAATCCACATAAAAGTTTGAATAATTAATTTGTTTAGAAGTTTGCTGGCATCTAGTGGCCAAAGAATAATATATGTTATAAGATATATTTTGAGTACAGTTTATTATGAACTTCATGTTCACAGATTTGATATTTTATATTCTCATACTTGTGTATATGAGCTGATATTGATGTTTGACTTTTCTTAAACAGCTGGGGGGGATAAGTATATTGTGAAGCATCTTCACACAAAACAAATGGATTTTCAACCAAGACTGAATTACTGAGAGCTTGAACATTAAGAAAAATAGAGGATTAAGTCATATATCTATTTCTTTTATATTTATTGAATATTTTCTTAGTGTGGATCTGCTAATAAGGAATCTTGTTGCTGAATTCTAGAATAATGGGATTTGGTGTTCATCCTGATCAGCCCTTCTATGCTATTACTATCTTGCTTCTACTCTTGGGTCATTAAATAGCTTTGTAGTGAAATTTTTATGGTGTGGCAGAGGTTGTGTGCTGGATGAGGCAATTCACATTGTATTGCTGTAGTGGGTTAATTACTGTGTTCTATTTTGTCTATAATATTTCTGAATTCATTGTAGTCATGTCAATACAAACTCAAAATCAGAACAATTGATGAACTAATAATAGACATATACATTATATAAAGTAATTAGAATAGCACAATACTAATAATACTCCTAATCCTTTGTTACATTCATTTGTCACAATAGGTACAGAGGTGACACTGGGATTATGCGTTACACTATCTGAAAAGTCTAGACTGCAGGCAGGAAAGATAACAAGCCAGATGGTCCCTCTCCTCTTTAGTCCAGAGGATGTTGTGTTCATGGTTTCCAAAAAATGTAAATCCTAATCCTGAGCTTTGGCTCAGAGAAAATGGCAGGGTTTCTTGGAATATGTTCATGCATGCCTTTTTTGCATGATTTTGCAGAGATTTAACCTGCATTTGTGAAACAACATGGCAAAATGTGTTCACAGACTGATTTCTGGAGGTTTTAATAAGCCCATGCAGTGATTTCCATTACAGAATCATGACTGTTTTAAATGCAGTGCTGCCTGAGGTTCCGAAGATCACAGGCATGATTTTCAGATTCTTTGATACCTTTTGAAGATATTATGTAATACAAATGCTGAGATATTAAACTTTTTTTGTAAATTTATGTTGAGGAACATTATTCTGAAATTGTTTCCCAATTGTAGACACAGTCTTTGACAGATTGGTGAATCTCTCCCCACTCTGACTCTGCCTTCCTAAGATACATTATTTATACTAGCGCTGCAACAACTATTAGATCAAATATATAATAATCAATAATGAAAATCATTGTCAATGCAGCGAGTTCATTTGTTTAAGGAGAAATCCCTCATGCACTCCTCAACAAGCAGCCACTATAAGCTTTAAAATGTCAAAATTAAAGATAGTTAAACTACCTATGTGGCTTTTGCATTTTTTAAAGTACACTTTTATACATAAATACCCAGAATTAGAGTATTAGATCATTATTATAAGCAAAAGATCTAATTTAAGAAAAAGTTTAGTTTGTGGTTTTTTTTTCCCTTAAATCCGATTAATCGAACAAATTAATTGACTAAATGATTATCAAAATAATCGTTAGTTGCAGCCGCAATTTATACCAGATCATCTTACTGACATTTTGTCAATTAACCTAATTAGTTGCAAAATGTTCCTCAAACTGTTTAAATTATATAACACTTACTGTTTTTAGACTTTTGTTGCAGCCATCAAATAAGAAATTACCTTATTTTTTCTCCTTAGTTTTAATATTTGATCTGTTTTCTATGTTCTATTGTGAATATTATTCGGGTTTATGAGATTTGCAAATCATTGCATTCTATTTCTATTTACTTTTTACACAGTGTCCCAACTTTTTCTGAAATTGGAGTTGTATAAAAATGTCAAATTTCAGCATTTCAACTTCATTATGTAATACTAATATATAAAGCTATATAAAGCTTAGATAAAGCTAAGGCACTCAGAAGAGACATATTGTACTAGGGAAGACGACTTATCATTCAGAAGAGAAAATTGTAAGTGATTTTCCATTTAAAGCCAAAACACTGATGTTTACAGACCAATACATTTACATTTGCGGCATTTAGCAGACGCCCTTATCCAGAGCGACGTACAAAAGTGCTTAGCTTTGCACACTAGAAAGATAAAATATTAAGACACCTGTGTGAAAAAAAAAATCAATTAATTGGCAATATAATTACCTTACTGCATTCATACTGAATCAATACGAAATAATCAATACATTGAAATAATACAGGCACAGTACGTAAATATTGTTTTTTATTAAAATCTGCTGTAAGACATAAAATGTGCCATAGTCTTAGTTAATGGAGAGTTACGTCACTATGACAAATAACCTCACCAGTAACCATGTGATGATTTATCTGACATGCAGCAACTATATCTCATTCTCTATTACAGAAAGTAACAAACTTTACAGCACAAAATTTACTGTATCCTATTCAAATTCTTAAATACTTGAACTGCCTTCTTAATTAGGTGCCTAAATTGGTTTATAATTCCTATTCTGTCATTTTCTGCCTAAAGATTTGAATGAGAGCTGGTCATATGTGGTTTTACAAGGCAACCTGCTCCTGGTGTACCAAAGAGCAAAACTACTGAGGTGAATGTAGAATTGACTGCAGTTTACAAGCAACATGCATAAAAAATACTAAAGGCAATTATTGCACATATTAAACCAGAGACTGGTTTTGGAGAAGAAAAAAAAAACTTATTCCCCTTTGTAAAGCAGATTTTATCACCTATGTTAATCTCAGTTAGGTTTTTTTGTAATTAAGATCAAATTTGTGTCTATAACTGAGAACATACAAACTGAGGCAAATGATTATTTAATGAATTGTTGCCATTGGTTTCGAGTACGCTGCTTCAGTTCCAAAAAAGAAACAAAAAAACAAAAAAAGACGTCAATACAAATATTAAGAGTACCACTTTTTAAAAAGATGTGTTAACAAAAAAAAAGAGCCTTTTTACACTTAAAAAAAAAAATCTTACACTTCTATACATTTACACATAAAATATCTTTAAGTACCTTAAAACTCTGCATACTGAATATCTTACATTTGTTATATACTGTGCTATGTACAACCATAAATGTCCTCTCAATAGTCACCTTAATCAGGCTGAAATATTTATTGCTTTTTATTTAGCACTTCATAGCTCCTCTTGATGTTCCCCTGCTGCACTTCTTCATTCTGGAGAGTCAAATGTAATACTCTGTCTTTGAAAAGCTGACCTGGGCGAGCCAAAAGACCTAAATCTGCTTCACTATGCTTAAGAGACTGTTCTGCCCTGCATGCTGAAATATTCAGTAAAATGAGCGCTTAGCCTTGGAGGAGGCGACAGAGCCGAGCTGCTTGGTGGCATAGCAGAACTAAATGTTGTAAAGTCGACCGGGGACGATGTGGTGATGATCTTTTGCTCAGTGTTCAGAGCCATTTCTTGTCCCCTCCATCCCGTGGCCTCATTTATATTTTTTACTGAGACCTGTGGATCAGTGCAAAAAGAAATGATTACAACAAATGTAATAACATCTCAAACATTAGGCATTAAAAAACTGGACTAGCACTATAAAGTGATTTCTGTCTCACATTACTCACTGCTCTATTTTTACACGTGAGATAAGAATAAAAAAAACACTTAAATTAAAATGCTTTATACAAGATGTAAAGATGAAGCCTATGATTAAAGTCTAAGGGACAATCTCTGCCTGAAACTGATCACAATGTACACCCAGAAGCTATTTTACCAATTCAGTTATGCTTGTTGTAATCATTTTTTCACTCACTGACTGGATGGAGAAGAGTTCAGTAAAGTTAGGCTGAGAATCGCCCAAAAACGAGCTGTTCCCATAGGCGTGATGAGGGAAGCTCTCTGCTCCCATCTCTTTAGGGCTCGAAAGTAGAATTCCAATTTGAGATGTCCGCACATGATAGGGGAAATTCCTATTAGCTGCTGATGGACGCGTGATGACCTGTAGGAGATTTTTTTTTAACGAAAGAGGGACAGAAAAGAAAAGCCATATTAAAAAAAACGTGGAATGTTTTACTTAATAGGTCAAATTTAGTATCAAATAATAGGTGTGATTACAAATGTAATGTAAAATTAGGTGTAAGTTACATTATATTTTATATTCCAGCACTTCTAGCACACATAAGTCAATGTTACAGGTTACATAAACTAGGAAACTGCAGGTGTATTAACACTTAAAAACAATCTTTTAGAGTCTAGGGTTCAACACAGGCAGGTGTAGTTCAACATTCAGTATTTTATACAGTGTCTGTCAAAAATTTGGAAACACCTACTTTGTTTTTGAGAGATACATGTATGTTTCTTTTGTTTATATGCAACAAACTAGGTATTTTAACTGTATGATTTACTTTGAGAAAAAAAAAATATTTCAATTAAAAGAATCCTCCCTTAGCATAAATAACAACTGGTTACATCCAGACCGTAATTTTCTCTAAACATTCAGCTGAAATACTTTGCCATGTCTTTGCTCGTTAGAGATTTCTTTTTGACCCTGTGAACCAGTTGATTTGGATTTAATTGCATTGACTGCGCAGGCCATTCCATGATAGATAACACTCCAGTCGGCTCTCTTAGTAATGCTTACAGAGGTTGCATGTATACTTCGGGTCATTGTCTTGTTGTATTATGGAGTTGGTGCCAATAAGCCGAAATCTAGATTGAATTGCATGGTGTTGAAGTATGGAATGGTTGCCATGGTGGTTCAGTATTCCTTTCACCTGGAATAAGTCTCCAACCCTCCCTGCTACAAAACATCCTTGTTGGTTTCTTGTCACTTGTCGGTTTCTTCTCTTCAACATCAAAAGGATTCTACCATTTTTATCCACACAGGTCGCTTGTTCGGTCTTTTGTCATTTCGAGACTGGACTAATCAAATTTTTTGCTGGCAGGTCTACCTCTGAACGCTATTCGTCCACGGCAAATAATAGAAAACGCAGCTGTGTGTGACTTATGTCCCACACCACCCCACTGCTGCGCTCCCTCCACTGACTTCCAGTAGCTGTACGCATCAGATTCAAAATACCTACAAAGCCAAAAATGGATCAGCACCCTCTTACCTCAAATCTCTCATCACTCCTCGCACTGCACCCTGCACCCTGAGATCGTCTAGCACTTCTCGACTGGTTTCACCTGTTCTCATGGTAAGAGGTAGCTATACATCTAGACTCTTATTTGTTCTGGCACCGAGGTGGTTCGAATGATGTTTGAACAGGTGAGTCACTGCCTATCTTCAAATGACAGGTGAAAACCTACATGTTCCTAATACACTTGAACTTGCACTTTGTCAGCTCTTTGTTTATACCTATAAAAAAAATCTTCTCTAGAGTTTTAGGCTGATGGTAATTTAAGTTTGTAATCTAGCTAAGTGTTCATTTGTTCATTGATAAGAAACTCAAAGCACTTTTGAACGTCCAACCACCAAACCATTAAGCTTTCACCTCCATGTTTCACAGTGGGTGTGAGGCAGTCTGGGAACACTTCTCTCCTGTTCACGGTCTTACATAAGTTCTTCTGTTAGAGCCAAAAATGTCCAAACCCTCCTTGAACCCCCGACCTGTAACCCAGTGCCTTAACCATTGAGCTACCACTTCCCTCTATATCACCTAGTTTGTTGAATATAAACCGAAGGAACGTGCATGTGTCTCAAAAACCTAAAAGACTATGTGTTTCCAGACTTGTGACAGGCTCTTTAATAGTTTGCAAAAAACAGAACAATGTTATTCCAAAGAGTAAAACTGGGACAGGAATAGTGGATGTGGACCCATGGCAATAAGTCGAAATGTTACAGATGAGGACGTCTATAGTCAAAGTCAAAGGAGGTGTGATGACCTCAATTTGACAACAAGCTCTTGTATGTATGTACAAAAAATGTCCACTCTAAGTAGAAATGGGAATGCTGGCTCTGGATGATAAAGTACAGGCGCCATGGTGAATTTCCTTCTCAGGTGAATGCTTTCTCAGCAAGTCAGGTTGTGGACGCTATAAGTGCTGAAGGGCTTCTTAACAGCTTCATGGTGCTTAAGTAATAGGGAGTGCAGGAAGATTGAGTGGGCCTTGAGCTGGTCCGAGGACATAAAGTCATTGAAATATACAAGTTCTTTTTGTAAGTTTTTCCTGACTCTTCAGCTAAATGTAGTGATGAGAGCTACTGGCTGCCAAAGTGTGTAACAGGAGTAAATCAAGAACATGCTGAAGTTTAATGAAGTGTGTACAGCACTGTGCTCTCTCTCACTGTTGTTTCTAAATGGCGTTTGCCTGTCACAAACACTACAGCTATTTTTATTTTTTATTTTATTCATATTTCACAAATCCTGATTTGACTGCAGCTGTAGTGATTTACACTGATATAGGTGTAGAATATCATACTTTGTAAAAAATAAAAAATAAAAAAAGAAACCTTACTAAAAAGACGGTGTGGGCATAGAGGTGGATGCCGAGCTGAATACCATTGACAATCTTCTCCCGAGCCCATCGAGAAATGCCAAAGTTAGCAATAAGTGCAATGACGGGTACAGCAAAAAACCTGGCAGAAAAAGAAAAGTATGAACTATTATACCACTTTAAACCATTTAAAACATTTATACTAAACAAACAGAGGCAATGCATTATTTGCTGCTAGTTCACATTAAGATTTTAGCATTGTAGTCTACACAATTGTGATAGAAGGGTATCTGCAAGAGTGAAAGGGAAAGTTTATAGGACTGTGGTGAGACCTGTGATGTTGTATGGTTTAGAGACAGTGGCGAGATTGAGATAGTTTGGACATGTGCAGAGGAGGGACATGAGTTATATTGGTAGGAGAATGCTGAGGATGGAGCCACCAGGAAGGAGGAAAAGAGGAAGACCAAGGAGGAGGTTTATGGATGTGGTGAGGGAAGACATGCAGGTAGTTGGGGTGAAAGAGGCAGATGTAGAGGACGGGGGGTATGGAGACGGATGATCTCCATGTGGCGACCACTAATGGGAAAAGCCGAAAGAAACAAAGAAGAACAAGTCTACACAATATTCTGACAATTATGGTTGTAAGAAAATGTAGTGCTTCTTTTACACTCACCAGAGAGTGTATGCAGCAAAGAACGGGATGTAGAACGGCTGCTTCTCTGGATAGTGCTTCAGAGACACCAGTACCGCATAACAGAACCACACATATGCCAGCAGCTGAAGGCTCATCAGCCCATATCCAGCAGGACTGTCATAAGCATATAGTACTTCACCTGGGTCAAAGAACTAAAGAACATTTATAACATAAACTGAGTCAGATGCAGTTATAAAAAAGCAGTCTACTAGACTCACAAACAACAGTTAAATGGGTATAATAATCGAAATGAATGGATAATTCACAGCATTTGGCATACATCCTTATCCCTAACAGCTTACAATTATCTCATTTATACAACTTAGTAGTTCAAGTTTAAGGGCCTTGCTTAAGGGGCCCAGCAGTGGCAGCTTGGATTCGAATTTATGACTTTCCAATCAGAAGTCCAACATCTTATCCACTGAGCTACACCTTTCCAGTTCTCAAAGTCATTGGCATACTTTGATATTACATAGATGTTTGTACTAACTTATTTTGTACCTAATTAAAGATAAAACATCCACTTAAGATAAGATAAAAATTCACTTAAGATGAGTTGCTCCATATAGTTGAAAAAAATTATCTGAGAAATTGTCAACAGAATGCAAAATAAATGATTAACTTGAAAAAAAAGGTGTAGCAAACACAAATATGTCCACCTTTAAACAATGCTTTTTGTGTTTTAAGTAGTGTTTCTGTTAATCTATATACAAGAAATAAGAAATAATCTAAGTGGGATTATGGCACTCTAGCCAAGTCTGATGGAGCAACATAAGACCATGCTACACTATATAAAAAAGGACACCTGATCAGCACAACAACAATGGCAGTTTGTTGAACATCCCATTTCAGATGTATTTCCTTTTTGCTGTTATAATTACTTCCACAGTTCTAGGAAGAATGTAAACTAGATTTTGGAGCATGGCTGTGGCAATTTTTGCTGATTCAGCCGCATGTGCATTAGTGAGGTTGGGTACTGGTGTTGATACTCCAGGATTTAACCCCCAAATGGGTTTAAGTGGTTTTGAGGTCAGATTTTTGTTCAGGACACTCAAGTTCTTCCACTCCAACCTTGGTAGAACAAGTCTTCATTGAGCATGCTTAGTACACAAAAGCATGAACAGGTTTGAGCCTCATATTTCCAGTAAAATGAAACTAATGTTACAGCATATGAAAAAATCCTACACAATTGTTTGTTTACAAATTTGTGGCACAATTTGTAGAAGAGGAACATGTGATGGCCATAAACTTTACAGAAATCTGGATCTACATCTGTAATTAGCATGGCTAAGTGACAAAGACTCCTGGAGAGATGCCAGAGCAGAACTTAGAACTCTAATCGGATAATACAATTTTCACAGGGCAAAAAGTTGCAAATCATTGAGAAAAGGCAAGTAGTGCTGAGAAAATACAGAATGTAAGATGGTATGAGGAATCTTCATTTGAGCATAATACAAATTTAGCAGGACTGCTAAATCTTATAATCTTGGCTGCATTTCTTGGAAACTACAAATGTTTGAGGGCATCTGAAAAATGACTAGTAGCTGGGAAATTAATCCTAAATGCAGATAATTTAAAGACGCAAAAGCAAATTGCAGTGTCTCCCTTCCACTGGTAGTGTTATTTAGTGTTATTATAGCCAATAAACTAAAAATAATGGGCTCTCTTGGCAGGATGTTAATTTGTCTTTCGTACCCACACACCTTTCCTATTAGTTTAATAGAACTTTCTAAATACACTACATGGACACCAGACTTTTCCAGCTATGTGGCTCTTTCCCAAACTGCTATCACAATGTTGGAGGTACACAATTGTACAGGATGTCTTTGGATGTGGTAGAAATACATATTTCTTTCACTTGAAATAGGAGACCCAAACATGTTCCAGAATGATGATACCCCTGTGCTCCAAGTGAACTCCATGATAATATGCTTTACATGGGCTGAGAGTGGAAGATCTTGAATGGCCTGCTATAGAGTTCTGACCTCAACCCTCAATCCTATTGACCACCTTTGGGATGAATTGGAATGCTGACTGCCTCCCACATTAGTACCTGCCTTTACTAAAGCCCTTGTGTCTGAATGAGCAAAAATCATCACAAATCACGCTCCAAAATCTAGTAGAACTTCTTTCCAGAAGAGTGGAGATATAACAGCAAATGGGGACTAGATGTGGAATAAGTTGTTCAAAAAGCACATACCAATCTTATGGTCAGGTGTCCACCAACTTTTGTGTAGATTTTATTAGTTCACGTGCCCACTGCCACAAATGGTTATGGTTATTATGCATGATGCTGCGATGACGGTGCCTCTAGAACATGCTCTTAGGCCAAAAACAGAAAAATTAAGAACTGATCACGAGGAATGTTCTAGATACAGCAACATGGTATCTAATAACCCTAACAATTTGTGGCAGCAGGTGTGTGGACGGGCACGTGCATGTGTAAAAATTAAATTGTTTTATTATTTTTAGATTACGAGAAACGTAAAATTACAACTTTTGTTAAATCAAGATCAGGAAAAAAAAATGAAGTCGTCATAACAAGAAAACAACTTCTGTTATGTCGAGATCACAAAAAAACAAAAAAGAAAGAAAATATAAAAATTATTTATATAATCATAAAGAACACAAATTTAATTAATATACTTCATAAACTTAATTGATATGAAAAATAATTTTTACTGAGTTAGCTCCTGTTTTTTATCATTGCTGTTTAAACCTTACACTGTTCTTTATAATCATGCTTGCTAAAATTTTTCCCAGAACTGTTTTGTTTAAAGTCAGCAAGCGAATTATTTTAATCTAGTCTCTCGCTTTCGTTAGAATGCAACAATAAACATCAGTAAAATAAAAAGAAAATCAGAAGAGTTATAAAGTTATAAAATGTTTAGCTATAATTTTTGTATGATTTCGTGATAGAGGCTTTGAGATTATAGCATTAGCAGTGCTTATCCAGAAGTTACAGAAGATGAGTGACAGTGAGAGAAGTACTAATTAGGTAGCGGAAAGTCTGAATGCCTTAGGCAGGCATAGCGAGCTCTTAACTTTGCTATTATAGCCTCAGGTTACAGGAGAAACTATTCCATGATGCGAAATGCGCTAGGGAGCCGTGTACTCGGAGCCCAAGGCACTTGTCATTTCAGGTAAATTTAGGGTATGAGGCAAGGACGGCTTTTTTTTTTTTTTTGTGTGTGTGTTATTCAGTAAAAATAGATCAAGTTGCAAATGATGGTCTATGCTTGTAAACAGTTATAATACATGGTCAAAAACATCAGCAAACAGTGTACACTCACATAAGCAGGATCTCAGACCCAAAGACAAAACACAGTTTGATCCGAACCTTGATTTTAACCAAGATGACCCTAGAATGCTAGTAGTGGCATTGGGTGTGGGTTTTATAAGTGTTTATATAAAGGTAAGTGGTGATTCCAGGTATATAGGTGATTGTGAATCTAGCGATGTGTGTATTGAGAGTTCGGCCATATTTCTAGGTTATGCACATTTTTTTTTCATTTTTTTTTCTATTTTGCTCTGGGTTTGTACTATCACAACTGCATGATTTGGTTATTATTGAGACTTAGACGGGTAAAAAAAATAAATAGGAGGAAACGAACGTTTGTATAATCCATTGCAATATCTATATTTTACTACTGTATCTATATTGATCCATTCCTGCAGTGCTGTCCTTGTGCAATAAAATAATAGCTGATAATTCACAATAACATGTATGAATTAAATAATAAATCATATTACAATGCAAAACAATTAGAAACAATTAACAATTTCCTAGTTAATTATAACATTCGCTGAACTGCATTCACCAGCAGTGAGCAGAGATCATGTAGCAGCATGCCACAAATGGCCTCATGGCATTATTATATATCCAGGAAAGGTCTGAGTTAGATACTTTGGTTTGCTTTAAAATATACAATCACCACTTTTACATCATCAGTCCAGGTTTGTGTGTCATTCTTTAAGTCAGTCTTATAAATAAAGCTAAAATGGATTGAATATCAGCAAAGGTGAGTTGCTTTTCTATCCAATAGTTACAGGAGTAACAGGAGAAACGTCATCTTGTCATGCATAAAACTTTATCCAACCTGACCTATGGCCAGTATACCGTATGACCATGCTTAGAAAACTGCATGTGTAAAATGCACTCAAGTTGTGTTCCATTTTATGCAAATAATATTTGCAGCGTTCGAGTCAATTCGAAATATTTGCATTGATTTTTTGACAGCGGTGGCAAGGACACACAGACACTGGCAGCAGTCTCTGCTGCAAACAATGTCAAAATAGTTTTTAGGCCAGCACTCCACAAAGTTTGGAAGTTCCGAGTTTTACAAAATATCGTGTTAGAGTTATAATATGTTAAATAGCTATCTACAGAAGCTAACAAACAATATGCATATAACAGACCAAGCTAATGGCAACAAAACTTACCCTCAAAAGAATAACAAAATAAAAACAAGCTAATTTTTACAGAACATAATGATAATACATGTTAGGACCCCCTTACAGCCTCTGTGGCAAGGATTACACAAAAAAACATTCCTCTGAGAGTGTGACTTTAATTCATCTGATGTAGATTTGACAGCATATTCATACTCTGAATGTTAACAGAAGATTCAGAGTATGAATATGCTGTCAAATCTGCATCAGATGAAATAATGTCAACATGGAACACACTCTCAGAGGAATGTTTTTTTTTTTGTGTAATCCTTGCCACAGAGGCTGTAAGGGGGTCCTAACATGTATTAGCATTATGTTCTGTAAAAACTAGCTTGTTTTTATCGTTATTCTTTTAAGGGTCATTTTTGTTGCCGTTAGCTTGGTCTGTTATATGCATTTTGCATATGCATTTTGCCAACATAAGACATAACATATGTCCTGTAACATAGGCCAAGAAAACATTCCCCACAGCATTACTCCACCTCCACCAACCTGAACTGTTCACACTATTCTATCTCAGTCCCTCGATTTATGATAGTAATGCCAAACTCAAACCATACCATCTGCACTCTTGTTCGAATAAAGATTCATCAGACCAGACAAATTTTCTAATCATCTGTATAGTTTTGTGTCCATTTTAGCCACATCTTAATGCTTTAGAAGGACAGGAATGAAACCTGATGTGGCCTTCTGCTACTGTTCTGCTACTGTTCGTATCTAGAAGTGTGTCTGCTCACTATAGCTGTAAGAGGGTCTATTTCACAGCACAAAGCAGTGTGGAAATTATTTTTTGACCTCTTTAATGAACAATGCATAACCACCTGTAAAATCACCTCTGACTGGATTTTTTATTTTTTGTGCTTTACTTATATAGGACTTATACAAAAAAAACTTTAATAGTTCAACATTTTCAGAAATATTTCAATCAGCCCATATGGTACCATAAATAATGTAACCAAAGTCAAAGTGATCCCATTTAATGTCCAATCTAATGTTAATTAATGTAAAGTATTGATTGTAGATTGTTCTGATTTTGCTATTTTGCATGCAAACTGAAAAAGAAAAGTTATATAAAAGGAGTAATTATTACCTCAGCTTCATATATGAAGAGGATGATGTAGGTAATTGTATAGATGGTCATGTAGATAGATAGCTTGATAGAGCCACTGTGACTTATTCTTCCTCTAAATGGGGAAGAAAACAGAGATTCGGTTACTGTGTGTATTTCAGAATCTTAAAAGATACAGACATTATTTTACTGCAAGAATGAATATGAGATTACTTTGTCCAGTGTACCTGTGTTTTGTAGCATGCAATTTAATGCGTGACAAATTGTGATATTAATGGATGGACGGATAAATGCCTCGTTAAATATGTCCACATATCTTACTGCAGTCCTAAAAGCCATGCTGGTGTGTGCAAGTAGTAAATATAATAAATATATAAATATAATGTGTGAAGAGTAAATTCTTATCTTTTGTGCATACAAGCAGCTCCTACATTACTGCCACCTTTGGTAAAGAATGGGCTTATATTCCATTATAATAAATACATTTTAAGACTTAAGCGCACTTATATTTCTTAACTAAAACTAATGCATCACAAATATTGGCACTCCTAGTGTTTAGTCATTTTACCCATATCCCTTTGCCAACACAACAGCACTCAGTGCTCTTTTATAATGCTTAATGAGAATACAGCACAAGGGGAATCTGAGACAGCACCCCTCTAGATCATCCGGAGTCTTTGTTTTGGACCATTGTCCTTCTGGAAGATTTAATTAGTTTATAACTTGGCTGAGACAGACACATTGTTTATTTAAATGCTTGCCACTTTAACTAACGTCCTCAATGTACATAAGGCAAATTACACTTGTATCCTTTTCCAACAGCTACAGCTGTTTATTGTTCTAAATAATGTATTGCTCTAAGAGTGGGCAAAAGCTAATTTCTTTCCATTTTAATTATCCACAAAGACACAAACATCACTATTTTACCCATGTTTACCAAGGGCTACAATAATTATGGTGCTTACTGCAAATGTACACAGTGCCATTTTGAAATAAGAGCAAGGATGTGAATTTATATTTAAAAAAAAAAATATTAACAAGAATGGGACTAAAAGTCTGTGCATATGAAATTTTAAAATGTCTTATTAAATATCTATCTCGCTGGTTAACTATGGTTAGCTAAGAGTCTAATGTAATAGTGACGTTAACTATGTTTACTAGCCAGTTGATAATCTGCTCTTCCACAGATAAAGCAATTCAACTAATTTCCTCTGATTCTCTGTGTTTGAGTTCAACCAATTCATTATAGCTTCAGACCTTCAAACTAGCTAAGTTATCTAATACTACCGTATCTATCGACTTTTAAACTATCTCAACAAGCTGATACTAGCTTCGGACCTTTGTATTGAGCAAAATAATGAAATAATGGCAATCTACGTTTGTTAACCATCACCTCATAAAATCATTCAGGGCTGAGAGCCTGTCAAACAATTCAATAATTAGAACTAGACAGCCTTGAAAGTGTGGCCTTTCAGCCATTTTCTCTCAGTATGCTAACTACCATTGTAATTACTAGACAATATAAATAACAAATGAACTAGCATGCAATATGATAAAGTTAAATGATGTTAAACCATTTACCTTGTGACTGTGAAGCCTTTCCCCAAGAGAATCAGCATCAGGAGGAAGATAAGGAAACTAACAGAGAAGAGTAATTTCCCTAGATTGGACAGAGAAATAAATAGAGAGAGAAGGAAAGAGAGAGAAAACAAAAGAAGAGGTTAGATTGGGTGCATTTTGTGCTTTGTGCTTTTTTCAGTCTGGTTCCACTAGATTTTTAAGTGTGCTTGTGAAGATTTGTGCTCATTCAGCCATTAGGGCACTACTAAAGTCAGGCACTGATGTAGTGTGAGGAGGCCTGGGGTGCAGTCAGTCTTCCAATTCATCCCAAATGTTTTCAGTAAGGTTGAGTTCAGAGCTCTATAGCAGGCCACTCAAGAGCTTTCACTCCGTTAGCCGCGTTTACCAAGCCTTTGTTTCATGTTTTCACGTTTTATGTTTCACTGGGTTTTGATCTCACGTCTGCCTTCTCATTCACACCCCTGTGTTGCCCCGATCACATTGTTTGCTAATCGCTCGATCTGCACCTGTTCTTGTCTATGCATTTGAATTACATTCTGCTTTTGCTTAATCTTGATATTTAAATCAAATTAACTGTTTATTATGCATTTACCTCCACCCAGCCTCACATTTGTGACAATAAGAAAGTACATTATTAGTAAATAATACATATATTAGAAAGTATAATATACAGGGTTATTCAAAAAGAATGAACCGATATCATGACCCATTGCTTCACTTCTCAAGCATGGAATAAATCAGTGACCATTTGAGAGAAAGTTGATTGTGAGTATAATACTTGTGTCTTAGCTGGAGGTTTGTATTAATTTTCCTTAATAAAATATTGCGTAATGAAATTATTCTTTTTGAATAACCCTGTATATAGGAATAAATCTTACAAAATTGTAATTTGTAAATAAGTAAATAACAAATAAGTGTAAAAAAGTTATTACTGCATAATTTTGGAAGTAAAATGTTAATACTTAAGTAAATAAATGAATAAGTAAGTAAGTGAGTGATCAATCAGCTTCGGCTCTATGGACAAAGGCTCCTGTCCACAAATCCATTATATAAATGTCATATGCATAGGCCACATCCCTTTTACCCTCATTTACATTAAATTTACACAAAATAACACAAATTACACAAATTTATATTGGTGATACAGTAATGAGCTTCTAAATAAACTCGACTCATGAATCAAAAAGGTCAAAACTTATGGCAAACAAACATGGCTACCACAGAGTACACTACCCACAATTTGCAATGCTCACAGTTGTGAGTCACAGCTGATAGAGCAGACTTTTCCTCATTTACACAAATGCACACACACAAACACACCATAAAAAGAGACGATAAACTCATTCACAATGCAAAGTATTGTTCAGAGTTTGTTTCCATATGCCTGACATGCTAAAGCCTGTGATCTCGTGTTAGAATTTACTATATTATCATTCCAGCCTAGCCCAGTTTATCCTGTTTGTGCATCATCTAACCGCTGCTGCTCTTTGACTACAACTCTATCTTGTGTGTTGAATTTGTCATACTTGGTTTATTAAAAAGCCCAAAATTTGCATCCGAGAGTGTTTTCGAAATGCGACGCCAAGATCCAGTTTTAAATAGGTCTAAATTTATAGCCACAGTTTCCAGAAATAATCTTATTTATATAATCTCATATTTAACTCGTACAAAACATTTTGATTAATGTATCAATATTGGGTCACTCACCGAGTATCTTCAGACACCCATTTCCCACTCCGTCTCTGGCATACAGGCCCCAGTAGATACAAAAGAAAAGCAAACTGAAAACTGAGGAGACACAGAACACAAAAACAGAGAATGACAAATAAAATCTATAATAAAAGTATTACAAAGACAGATGAAAGCCAATATGTAAATGACAGCAGAACAACGGCTGAGTGAAAATCAAAGAGGAGAAATATGGGAAATGAATAAAATACAGACGCTATTATCTACAGATTGAATATCCTGAAATTAAGACTAAGGTAATATTTATGTTCAAGTACAGCAGTAATCATATATAGCAAACACATAAATATGAAAAAAAATATGTGACACAGCAGCAGATCTCCTATTATTACCCTCTATTCCAGCTGCAGTCATAAACATCTTATATGTGGTATGGAGTAACTGTCTTCCCTTCAGTTTATCTAAAAGAATAACAGAGAGAGAAAATGTAAAAAAAAATGGGAAAAAAAAAAACCTGACATGATGTTTTATAAAATCTCACATAAAATATTATACAGATTGTGTTTTTTTTTCTGTGAAGTCATAAGGTCTGTGTATGTTGCTTTTATTAATTTTTTTCATTTGCCATCTTAAAAAAAACTAAATGTGAATTACAATGCCTTGGTTCCTTTTTGATTAAATATTGAAAACAGTTTTTTGATTGTTTCTAAACCTAAATAATATTTCTTATTTATTAAGTTTCTTATGCTCATTTAATTGCACAAAATGAAAAATGGCCTAAAGTGTACAATATTTTACAATCTAACATTCTACTATGTTATCATTATACTATGTTATATACTATGATTGGGAAATAGAAGCTCAGTGGATAAGATGTTAAACTTCTGATCGGAAGGTCATGGTTTCAAATCCCAGCACCAACAAGCTGCCACCCCTTGAGCAAGGCCCTTAACCCACAACTGCTGAGCTGTATAAATGATAACTGAAAGTCGCTCTGGATAAGAGCATCTGCCAAATGCTGTAAATATAAATATGATACTGGGTGGCTGTTGTTGCTTTTGAAAAGCATGTAGTGATTAATATTATATTGGTGGAGTGAAGCCAGAATGTTTGATACTGATGGTTTATGCGCTAATGGCTAATCATTCATTTTACATCCGGGCTGTTCCTTTTGAGCCAAAAATAGTTTTTAAATATAAGTATTTAATTATTTGTTTTTCATTTTCACAAAAAACCCCCCCAAAAAAACAAGGAATGATTGCAACACACATAGACCATCATATTATTACATTCAGTAAGTCATTTCAATAACTGCCTCTGAAATGTGATGAATGAAACGCAACAGGGTGCATAGTTATGGGAAACTATTCCAAGTGTTTTATACCAAAGCATTTTGCCTACATTTACAATTTTTAATTATTAATCATAAAAAAAAAATATTTTGTTAATACGTGATAATTTTTATAGTTACATTTAATGCTGCTATAACTTATGTTATTGCAGAAGTAAACATCCCTCCCCCTCATCAGCCTCTCGTTGCTATCTCTCTCTCAGAGTTAATAAGACAAAAAAACATCCAGAAAATTGTTACAGAGAGTAAAAAAAAAAAAACAGTCATCTATCTGTTTAAACATTTGAGCATACCATCAATAATACACAAATGTAACATCAATGAAATCATCACTGTATCACAAATTATAAATGTTTTATTGTTAAATTCCAATTCCAATATACCAATTCATTAAAAACTATATAATTAAACAGTAAATTATTAATAATTATAAATTATGTAACTGTAATAATTATATGGACCATCTGCCATGAGCTTTAACCATAGCAACAGTAACAGATATGAATTAGTGCATTAATATAAATCTGTGGCTTGAATTACAGCCAGCATTCCAGACGGACCTGCTTTTTTTAACCAATCGGAAAGCCAGACTTCAGCAGTATTTTTGGTATTTTTTAGAAATATTCTTATAGAAAAACAATACTAACATGAACTCACATGCAAAATAGCAGGAGAGAGAAAATACACAGGCAAATATGACCAAGTAGGTGATGTCTGTTTCCAAAATTCCTGGAAGGGAAAAGGAAATGAAACAAGAACGGAAACTGTGAGTGAGAAAAAGTGTTTCACACTTACAATTTACAAGTAAAACATTGCATAGTATATATATATATATATATATATGTTTTTTCTTTCATGACATACTTGTGTTTGACCATTTTAAACCTATTTTTGTTTCTTTTTAGTTGTAATGCTAGTTTAGTCATATTAGCATGCAGGTCTGACGTAACCTTAAATTTAAACACATCCAAGCATTGCAATATACCATAAAGAAAACAGGAAAATCTATCAACTTGAGTTACTTTGTACAACCATTCCACATAAACATAAATTCTCCAGTCATTTAATTTCCTTATAACATCTTCACTTAGGTCCAGCATGCAAACACCCATCTGTATGTCTCACCAAACTCATCTGCCGAAAAATGCTGTTTCCAAAAAGACTGCCCATTCGTTAGCTTCATCTCATACTCCAGCTGCAACCCTCCACCCTGAAAAGAGACAAATATTCACAACACAAAGAGATCATCTATAAAGGACTTCAAAGCATTAGACCTTCTTGTTCTTGAGAGGATTTGAGGCAAGCTTGGTAAAAAAAAAATGGCAACAAGCTTTGATTTCATTTAGTAGAAAATCCTTCTCTCTCTTTATCAATAGGGTAAAAAGCATACACTGTCAAATTCAATGTGACTAGAGATGGTGTGAAGCTGAGGGACTGGATAAAAGATAGCAAAGTAGAAAAGCTAGAGCAAAAATGTGTTAAGTTGTGAATAAATGGAACTGTACAACTTCTTTTCTTGCTTTGAAAAAAATATATAGAAGAATAATATATTTTTCAGTACATACTTTGACACACCTCAAGTCAAGTCAAGTCAAGTCAAGTCAAGTCAAGAAGCTTTTATTGTCATTTCAACCATATATAGCTGACGCAGTACACAATGAAATGAAACAACATTCCACCTGAATCCTGGTGCTACATAAAACAAAAATCACAGAAAACACAGAGCTAGGGACTAGGGTGCAAACAGTGCAAGACAACACAAGACAGTGTAAGACAAATACACAAAATAGCACTGTTGTATATTGCACATTGCGGTGTGTAAAAGAGTAAAGATTTAAAGGCTCTGGCATGTCTATCCTTCTATCATACCATATATTTCATGAGTTTGTTCCAATATATATTTAAATGTACCGTATGTTATGGGGTTGGATTGAAGGAAAGTTTTATAGGCATGCAAAACATTTCTTGCAGTAGAAGTCCAGTATAAAAGCATTAAAAAAGGGGGCATGGCGCTGTAAAAATGAGTGGTAATGGAACAGCAACACAGTTCCACACGTTTTTTTGGAATGTTTAGGAATAGGAAGATTTTGGGTCCACGATTTATTTATTTTTTCAGCCTGCTGAAAACTATAGGTAAAAATTGTTCTTTGAAACATTTGCTGTTGTATAGCAAATTATACATTATAATACAGAGCATATTACAAAGCTGTGATCCAGATATAGCAGTTGATATCAGTTGAAATCTGCTTTTCTGCTGTACATGTCCATATTTCCCAGAATTATATTTATTATATATATATAGCTACTGATGTCAGTAGCTGCAACTGGTTTATAAGAGCAGACCAAGATCACATGATTTATTAGGCCTTCTTCATCCTCATTGCTGAATACACCTGATTTACATCCCACTTCAGATGTTTCTGTTATAATTAACCTTCACCCTTCTTAGAGGACCACTAGATTTGAAAGCATGACTGTGTGGATTTGCCCATTTAGCCGCAAAAGCGTTAGTGAGGTCAGTAATTGAGACCTGGTGTGCAGTTGGCATGCCAAGACATCTGAAAGGTGCAGACCAGTTGATTTCTTACAAGAAAACCCTAATGCTACCACATCCAAAGCCACTCTATGCAATTCTGCTTCTACTCCTGGTGTGGGACTTGTATATGGGTGTGAAGGCTGTGAAGAATGTGTCCGCATACTTTTGGCCATAAGGTGTATATAGATTAACACTTATAGTGGGGCAAAAACGTATTTAGTCAGCCACCAATTGTGCAAGTTCTAACACTTAAAAAGATGAGAGAGGCCTGTAATTTTCATCATAGGTACACTTCAACTATGAGAGACAAAATGAGAAAAGAAATCCAGAAAATCACATTGTCTGATTTTTAAAGAATTTATTTGCAAATTATGGTGGAAAATAAGTATTTGGTCACCTACAAAAAAAGCAAGATTTCTGGCTCTCACAGACCTGTAACTTCTTCTTTAAGAGGCCCCTCTGTCCTCCACTTGTTACCTGTATTAATGGCACATGTTTGAACTCGTTATAAGTAAAAGACACCTGTCCACAACCTCAAACAGTCAGACTCCAAACTCCACTATGGCCAAGACTAAAGAGCTTTCAAAGGACACCAGAACCAAAATTGTAGACCTGCACCAGGCTGGGAAGACTGAATCTGCAATAGGTAAGCAGCTTGGCATGAAGAAATCAACTGTGGGAGCAATTATTAGAAAGTTGAAGACATACAAGACCACTGATAATCTCCCTCGATCTGGGGCTCCACGCAAGCTCTCACCCCGTGGGGTCAAAATGATCACAAGAACGGTGAGCAAAAATCCCAGAACCACATGGGGGGACCTAGTGAATGACCTGCAGAGAGCTGGGACCAAAGTAACAAAGGCTACCATCAGTAACACACTACGCCGCCAGGGACGCAAATCCTGTTTGTCTGCAAAGGGACCAGGACGACTGATCCGTGTAAAGGAAAGAATGAATGGGGCCATGTATCGTAGGATTTTGAGTGAAAACCTCCTTCCATCAGCAAGGGCATTAAAGATGAAACGTGGCTGGGTCTTTCAGCATGACAATGATCCCAAACACACCGCCCGGGCAACGAAGGAGTGGCTTCGTAAGAAGCATTTCAAGGTCCTGGAGTGGCCTAGCCAGTCTCCAGATCTTAACCCCATAGAAAATCTTTGGAGGGAGTTGAAAATCCGTGTTGCCCAGTGACAGCCCCAAAACATCACTGCTCTAGAGGAGATCTGCATGGAGGAACAGGTCAAACTACCAGCAACAGTGTGTAAAAACCTTGTGGAGACTTACAGAAAACGTTTAATCTCTGTCATTGCCAACAAAGGGTATATAACAAAGTATTGAGATGAACTTTTGTTATTGACCAAATTCTTATTTTCCACCATAATTTGCAAATAAATTCTTTAAAAATCAGACAATGTGATTTTCGGGATTTTTTTTTCTCATTTTGTCTCTCATAGTTGAAGTGTACCTATGATGAAAATTACAGGCCTCTCTCATCTTTTTAAGTGGGAGAACTTGCACAATTGGTGGCTACTTTTTGCCCCACTATATATATAGCTTTATTTTTTTAAATAAATTATGTTTATATTATTATATTATATATTATAATTATATTTTTATAATAATTATTTTTATAAATTATGCAAAAATTGAGACAAATAAGATATTTAGTTAGGACAAGAAAAAATGGCACCTTTAGTCGAAAGAGTAAATTTGTGTGTATATTGTTGCCAAATTGCAGCAATTACTGGCATCGATCGAATATTTGGCACACTTTCTCTTATACTGTTTACTCAGATTTTTTGTCATTTTCAGCTCTCTGTAAGCTTTGGAGATTGGTGGGCATCATCTGTTCCATAAACTCACATTCGGCAATTTATGGATGGCTGATTAACATATGCATTTAAGAATGAAGAAAATCAGTGTTACTGATATGTGCAAGCATGTGGAGGTAATCACAGGTTATCACAGGTTATCACAGTTATTCATGTTCATGAGGAATGAGAACTTTGAAATATTTTCCCTTTCTCTTTCCTAAAATGTTTTTATACAGTATAACACACATTATGTTGTATTTCACAAGGTTGGATAAGCAGTCTTTTTTTTTTTTTTCATGTTATAAAAGGTGAATTAGCGCTTACCCCACACTTGCTGAGCACAATGTACCACCATCTCTCTCTGACGGAACGAAAGCTTCGCCCTCCGACACAGCTGAGAATTTCCTCACCATTCTCTTCTTCAACCTGAGGTGCAAATAATTACAACAACCTCACACCTAAAATCTTCTTAAAAAATATACAATATAGTGGCCATAAAACTACTGGTACCCTTCATAGAAATGAGCAAAAATACATGATACTTAAGTTAAAATTTCATAAACATGGTATAAATGAATGTAAAACAGTCTAACGTTTTATTGTTTTATTATTAGTGCATGCTATTATTATTAGAGGGACAGCGCATGTTGGACGTTTTGGTGACAAGGTGAGGGAGGCGAGATTGAGATGGTTTGGACATGTGCAGAGGAGGGACATGAGTTATATTGGTAGAAGAATGCTGAGGATGGAGCCACCAGGAAGGAGGAAAAGAGAAAGACCAAGGAGGAGGTTCATGGATGTGGTGAGAGAAGACATGCAGGTAGTTGGTGTGAAAGAGGCAGATGTAGAGGACAGGGGGGTATGGAGACGGATGATCCGCTGTGGCGACCCCTAATGGGAGCAGCCGAAAGAAAAAGAAGAAGATTATTAGTGCATGCTATTCTATACTAAACTAGGGTATTTGGGTCAAAATAACTAATATTATACTGATATTATATTAATAATTCTATTATTAAAAATAAATAATATCTTTGTCGATTTAGGCTTCTTAATTTTCTTAAGTTTGTGAAGTTGAACTTCATTCTTCAATTCTGATTATAGGACATCGGTTGAATTCCAGCACACAGACTGAGATGGTCATTGCAAAAACAATGATTTTGTGCTTGTACCACTATTTCTGTGTTAATTTGGAAGTTTGGTACATAATCATATAAAGCTCCATCTGGAGTTAGTCTGAACATCCTGGCAGTGACAGCCAAGTTTCAGGCTGAAATATTTGAGTACTCATATTAATTTATTGTGCCTTAATTGTATTTGTAAATGCTTATTTTTTATTATTTGCCCTGGTTAACTACCATCTGTCTTTTTTCTGTTGAATTGTCTTGTTTTTCCTCATAGAAAAACGATTACAGACTCAATTTTCCATGTGTGCATCCAATATTTATACCCAAGGGGAACATTACATGGCTTGTTTTCATATATTTAAAATATTCACAAACTTAAAATGTTATATAGGATGAATAGAAATATTATTCTTTATTATATTACTATTTTGTGTAATTTTTGCATTGCATAATGTAATATTTTTGCTCATATCGAAGAAGGGTACACATAATTCTGGAGAGCATTTAACTGAATCCCTCACCACACATCCAGACCAGGTATAGCGAGTGGTCAGGTTTATGACTTGGTTGTTTTCAGGCCTCAGAACTGCCTCTTTCTGATAGCAGTCCTGCAATACATTCACAAACATCACTGAACATATATCCTTTACCTCCTGTCTTTCACCAAAATAAAAATAATAAAAGGGATCGTCAAACTATTCACATCCATGTAATGTTTTCACTTTTGTATCACATTCGGTACTAGAGCTGAGAATGCAATTTAGAAAGCAACATGGCACTTTATATTATATTCTCCTCATAAACTTAATCTCAGCATGCAGTATACAACAAACCTACACACAAACACTGACAGTGTTCACCTCACCTTGTCTGGCCTCTTGTATACAGCTGGCCACTGCGAGCTTTCATCAAAGTAGAGCAATATGTTCTGACAACAGTGTGACTGAGGGGAGACCACAGCGTGGGGGAAAGAGAAAGAAAGACATTCTGAGACAAACATGATAAACTATCTCTGCCAAGTAGACTACAAAACAAGATTTTACTGAGTGAATAAAATACAATGAGACAGCAACTTTACTAAGAATACAGAAAAAGAAAACTGGATCAAACAGCATAATGCACTGTCATAATGCTTTTGCTCATTTTAAGTGTCAAAATGTTCTGTTTTTCTGACTGGCAATAATATAGTCTAATATAAGAACCTGGATGGCCAGCAAAGATATACAATATGTAGTGATACTGTATCTTGAATATTCTATACCTTCTTCACTGCCATGTTACAACAGCAATAGATAATGTATTAAAATTGAAAAAATGGAAAAAAATGAGTTTCCTCTGCTTCCTATTGCTAGCAACCATACTTTAGATTTAAGACAAGCAGTTTTACCTTTGGGTAGCGAAACTTGAAGTCCAATCTGCCAAAATCAGTAAGGAAACAAAACCTTGTCAGAAACACCCAATCCTGTAAAATGGGGAGAATAGAACATGTAAAACGAGAGGCTAAACACGCTGGTCAAAAAAGTGGAACGGAACAATTAAATCACACATTTGATCTTGATGCATGAAATATTCAAAGTGAAAATTCCTTCTTATATACATTGTGTAATTTGTTGAGAACAAAATAATTTGAAAATAATCAGTGGGAACTACAATCAACCCATTGAGGGCTGGAAAAAAAATTACACCAAAAATCAAGTTAAAATAAAACTATAATTACAGCCTGATTCAAACCTGCATGAATTTCATAACAGCAACTCATTAGGTAAGTCAGTAGTATGTGTGGATCCCACTTGCTTGTATGCACTCCGAACAATGTCTGGGCATACTTCTGAGGAGTTGGTGATTGGTGTCTAGAGGGATCTCCTCCCAAATCGGGATCAGGGCAGCATCAGTGAGCTCCTAGACAGTCAGTGGTGACTTTGGGTACTTCTATATATAACATCCCAGAGGTTCTAAATTGGGTTCAGGTCTTGGGAACATGTGGGCCAGTCAATGGCATCATTGCCTTTTCTAATACAAAAACTGCCTACACACTCTGGTCACATGGGGCTGGGCACTGTCATGTACCAGGTGGAACCCAGCGCCCACTTTACCAACAAAAGGTCTGACAACGGCTCTGAAAATTTCCTCCCAGGACATTACAACAAAAAGAGCTCCTGGACAGTCTGTGGTGCTACCTGGTCACTTCGGATACTCTGATACATAACGTCCCAGAGGTTCTATGGGACCTTACAGCAGTAAGGTTACCATTGACTAGCACATGGAGCTCTGTGCAACCCTCCAAGGATAGTTCTCCCCAGTCAGATTCACCGACTGACAAACCAAGACGACCCATGCAAAATAATGTTCCCCATCGCTTCTCCAGACTCTATTAAGAGAACAGGGCGCCGATTGTGGACCTGTCATTTCTGATGTTCATTGGCTAATTCCAAACAAGCTGCACGGTGATGGCCTGTGGGCACAGATCTTACTGGATGTTGGGCTCTCATGACACTCTTACCCACAGTTTGGTCAGAAACATCCACACCAGTAGCCCACTGGAGGTAATTTTGTAAAGCTCTGGCTTCTTCCCTGTACAAAGGCACAAGCCATATTCCTGCAGCTGAGTTGTTTCACTTCTATATCTCTCTCCTGCTCTTCTTGTGTAATGACCTGTCTTCTGGTATCTCCTCCTGTGCTAGAAGATACACCAAACCTCTATGCAACAGCACGTATGAATGTGGGACCCTGGCGGGAGCTGGAATACCTGTGCAAACTGATTGGGTTGCAGGTGCTGCCTTAATCTACAAGTAACTCAAGCAGAAAGAATAAGAAGAGAGCAGTTGTCTGCGGCTACCATCTGCAAAACCACTCCTTTGGTAGGGGTTTTCTTGCTGTTGCTGCTCCAGTGCACCTATTGTCACTTTCATTAGCACCAAAGCAGATTAAACTGATTCACAATCACTTATGTTTCCTAACTGGATAGATTCATATCCCTGATGTTTAATTTACTTGGTGTTATACTGTGAGTGTTCCTTTAATTTGTTTGAGCAGTGTTCATATAAACATTCAGAATTTCCATATCCACTGCTACATAGATAATAAAGGAAGGGAGGAAGGAAATAAGACAGGAAATAAGAAATAAAATATATTTAAATAAAAAGAAGAAAAGTAGACAATACATAGATAGAGGGATAAAATAATGAAAAAGGAAGCAATTTGAAGGTAACAAACAAACTAGGGCATATTTACATGATTGCATAAACATCTCAAGTATTTATAATATTATATATATATATATATATATATATATATATATATATATATATATAT
>JAAIIK010000023.1:6685196-6697354 GCA_014706435.1 Silurus glanis
TATCTATCTATCTATCTATCTATCTATCTATCTATCTATCTATCTATCTATCTATCTATCTATCTATCTATCTATCTGTCTATCTGTCTGTCCACTGATGTAGCACTCTTGTGCACGAAAACCAGCTCATCTAAACGTACAGTACGCTGCAATAGTGGAAGACGGTTTGCGAGATCTACCAGGACGCGCGCGCGCGCGCACACACACACACACACACACACACACACACACACACACGCACACAAAATACATCACTGGTCATCTCACCTCCTTGGTGTTCACAACACCCTTGACATATTTTCCCCAAACAGATGCACCGCACAAGATACTCCACGCAATGGCAAGTGTTAGAACTCTATCCATCTCCTCTTTCGATCCTTGCTCGGTTGTCAGCGCAGGAGTGCGCGCGAGTGCGCAGGGAAGCTTCCGGATGAGACGAAGAGCTGCAGTTACACTCACAGAGCCTCAATGCACGCTCCCGATAGCCCCCTCCATGCTCATGCACGCGTGCCCGCTCCCGGAGACAGGGACGCGCTTTTTCTGGTAGCAGGGAAATAGACCTTATATTCATTCTAAGGAGTTACTTCTGCGAGATGGAAGAAAAACATGCCTGGTTTGAAATTTGTTAAAAAAAGCACAAAATGTAGATTACTTTAATATCAGTGATCCATTTTATAGTCAAGGACCGCCACGTGACACACAATTAGGCACATTCATTAACAATTTTGGCTATTAATTGGAGCCAGACAGAATTGTATTTAATTTTCTTTTCAATTGTAATCAGGGTCCAGGCAGCATTATTATAATCACTTTGATAATAATGGATTTTTTAATTAAATCCATTATTCTACACTGTTACTCTTTGGGAGTAGCTATTAAAGCAATGTCCACATGAATACCAAGACCCAAGGTTTCCAAGCAAAACATTGCCCAGAGCATTACTCTGCCTCAATCGGCTTGCCTTCTTCCCAACATGCTTCTCTTCCCCAGCTAACAAAGAAAGAAAGAGGTTCTTTATTTAACTGCGCTTGGTGTTTCACAATACGGGAATCTTTATAACAGGTTGACCCCTTACAACGACATTCACGTTTTTTTCTCATGAGGGATTACATCAAGCCATCTCAGCTCATACAGTGTCTGCTGGTTTCCACTAAACTGTTCAACGGCAGGCAGGGACCCTCACTCGATGTGCATCACGTTATTGGCCCAAACATCATTTGCAGACAAACATGCGTTCACTGCGTGTCAATGCTGGTGAAAATTTTTAGACAGACCACTGAGATTGGTGGTGCTAACCAACAAGACCCATGTCTGTCCGGTGCTGCCATGAAATCTAAGGCTGCTGACCATCATTTGCAAGCTCCCACAAGCTAAGTGGACATTATTAAGGACGGATCCCCGGACATGACACCTCTGTTTGAGAACCTTCTCGTGAAGGGGGGGAAGGACCAGGTGACAAGGACATACGGGGCGTTGCTAACTCTGACCTCCTCAATTTAGACATGGAGGATGAGAAAGAAAATTCTCTATTCCCGGCCCAACATTCGAGACTTCACATTTGATTCACAAGCTGTTTAACCTCCTTCCATCAAGAAGGAGATACAGGAACATACACACCACAAGCAGCAGGTACAGGGCGAGCTTTTTTTCTATTTACCATCACCCTACTGAACTACTCAAAGCTCACTGATGCTTTACTGATTTCACTGCCAGTAATCATCTTCATCAACAGTTTTGCTCCACTCTGTACATTCTGTATCATTTCCATACAATTGTAACTGTATATAATTGTATATTCACAGAATACTCTAAATTATTTACAATGTAACTGTACACTATCTACACCGTGTATTACTTTTGTACAGCTGTACATACAATGTAAATTTAGATATCCCATATTTCTCTACCTATATTGTGCCTTACACACATCTTGCTCTAAAGTAATTAAAATAAAAAAAAATATATAAAGACTCTGGTCATTGTAGAAAAATGTGCAGAAGTAAGAGTAAACAATATACACAATATAAATTTATATACGCAATGTATATATTATACTCGCTCTTACTTATGCATATTTTTTTCTTACACTGCCCAGAGCCTTCATATTTATTTGTTTTACTTGCTTAATAGCTTCTGCTCATTTTTCACTGCCAGAGCCTTTATACTTATTTGTACATATATTTACATATTTATCTGCACTTGTCAGTGTGCACAATGCTGCTATTTGCACTTCTGGTAGATGCTAAACTGCATTTCGTTGCACCTGTTCTATGCAGTGACAATTGTCTGTCTGTCTGTCTGTCTGTCTGTCTGTCTGTCCGTCCGTCCGTCTGTGCTAAAATCCTTTTCTACTATTTTGATTAATTATATGTTTTCTACACATGTAAAAATGTAAATGCCACACGTCATCATCCTTCGGTAACTACATATCAATGTTTTATGTCACTATACATGAAATCTTTCACTCAGACTTTAGGTGCACACCAAAAATAATATGCAATATTATTTGCTTACTTTACACATAAAGAAAAATAATTTACTTGTTTATGTTATTTACAGTTACATTTCACTGTAATAAATGTAAGCAATGCAAGTTATTAATCAATTACTGCAAAATCACTTTTAGATGCTGCTTTGACAATCGTTTTATTGTTGTTTTTTGCATGAATGACAAATCCTATACAACATAAAGCACAAAATAGGACACAAAAGCACAAAATAAGTTCAGACTACATGTCCAGTATTACAGAAACATTAAACTCTGGAAAATATATACTGATTTAAAAAAACAATAAGATAATGTATATGATATCGCAGAAATGCTCTTCGATCTTTCGATCGGATTATATTTTGATTGGAATTACATTTAGACTACAGACAGAATTTTTGTGGAAGTTTTTGAAAATGTAAATGTTATATTTGATTTATTTTTTTTTTTTTATATATATGAAATTACACTAATCACCCAACATGTACAAAAATGTACAAGAAATTACAACAAGAAAGTTTATATCTGATGATGGATTATTCTTCTGTAAATATCTAGTAAATAACAAAGCAATACGCAATTCTTGAAACCAAACCTGATCTTCTTATTGCATTTCAATATCTGGCAGTGCCTCTAACGGAAATAGATAAACAATTATATTCTTTTCTATATGCTCCTTTCAACTTAACTACTGTTCCCAGAAACAACATCGATGTAAGTTAATCTATGAGGCAGAAAAGGTAGAAATACATTCAAATTAAATTTTTGCACTTGTGGTGTTTTCAAACGGAGAAAATGAAACATAATGTTTCTGTTCTAAAGTGTATTTGAGTGATACATTATTCCTTGTAGTATAGTGTGTTTTCAATACCCTTCTCATGATCCATAAAGTGCTTGTTTTTCTATAAATGGAAGAAATGCACAGTAACTCCTGACAAACAATTACAGAACAGTTTGAGAATAACGCTTTAACAAGAAGATAGACAAGACCAGAAGTTCAACACATTGACCAGGAACTCGAATGCATATTCTGGAAAAAAAATAATCTATTAGAGTGCTGTATAAGCCATACTATACTAGCTCATGTATCGGAAGCAGACCTTTTACAGAGATCATGGTCCAACACTGTCTCAGATAACACCACAGAAACATCATCATCAACTGACAGAGGAATCAGAGTGGAATACACTAAAAAGATCACTTTGTAATACTTTTCTAGAGTTCATTTGCATAATGAGATGAATGCACATGAGGTAGCAATGTGTTGTCTAATACAAATAGGCATACAAGGTAGAATACTAGTTTGTTTGAAATATGGTTTCATCAGCAAGCATTTCAGATCTAAGCCTGGGGAAGCAGATTTTCCAGGGGATTACTTTTTTTTATAATACTTGTAGACAAAAAATAAAAGTAGGTTTAGCGGGTGCAGCAGTAACTCGTCACCGTTGCTTTTTGTGGAACACGACATGACGAAATAGCGTCAAACAACATTAAATTCGAGATCTGATTTATACAGTCTAGTGCATATTTTTTAATAAATCACCAACATATACTCATCCAGCTTACAGTCTAGAATCTTGCATGTTTTCTTAAATGTGTTCAAAAATAATAATAATGATAATAATAATAACCAGGGCTGCCAGGTTTTTTCTAAGCCCTTATGTTGACATCGTAGTGCACATGCCTTTTCGCATGTATAAATACATTCCATCCCAAAAATGTACCTTTCCTTCTCTAAAAGTTTCCAGAATATATTACAATAGAAGTTAATTTGGACATCACAGACACACTGTCTGTACCTAAAACACTGCTGTTTTTTTGGGTTTTTTTTTGGAGTGAGATCATCAATCTGTATTTAAATCTGTATTTAAACAATCATTTGCTATAAAACAGAAACTCAGCATCCACCAAGAATGTCAGACTTGCCCAAACTGGTGTAAAATTGTGAATTGTGACAAGCCTGTAATATAAGTTCTTGGCAATTCCTCAAGACAGCTCGATTTGTTCCCCAAAAACATATTAGTTGCTTGATTTTGTATTTTGTAAAGTTAAACATGGAAGAGCTAATGCTGCCTCAGAAAGCATGGAAACATATGTTGAATAGAATTGTTGGTCACTCAAAGGATGCAAATGTTATTACAACAAAACATAAAATATATGAACTTTCGAAAGATTTCCATTTGGATGATATTATGTACAGTATATGGTTGGACTCTGCCCTGACTTGCCCTCATGAGTAATTAGATGTGGTTTCCAGTCTCTTTTCTCCTCTCTACTTGCCAGAAAAGAAAAAAAATTCTCTAATGAATGAATGCATTTCACAAAGCACTTCTAGAAACTAGCTATGTATGTTTAAATATAAATTCTTTCAGTTACTTCATATGCTTCATTGTGGAGAGACAGTACTTGCAGGCAATACTCACTACCTGCTGCACTACACACATCAACAATGGATTTATGCTGTTTATAAAAAAGGAACTATTATTAATCTAATACTCACTAGACATTACCACATTACATTATATTCCAGTGACAAATTGAAGAAAACATACAAACAGCAACAATAGTTACAAAGAATCATCCTGTCCATACAGTAGGAATTTGAGTGTTCACATATTATTCCGCATTAATACACATATTGACGTATGTTTCTAGTTCACCATACTTTGTGGTTTTATTATTTGACACAAGAAACACATATTGGAGTGTTCACTTGCCCGAAGGACTAAATAAATAATACATTTAGTGTTCGTCCATCCCTGAAAGTTTGATTCGATTTGCTATAATTCGGTTGTGTAACTCAGAGGAGTGAAATCTGAGGGCTTGGTGAATCAAATGATTTCATAAATGACATCTGCAGAGGCAGCACAGTCATCCTCCTGCTGAGTGAACTGTCTAATTGGTTCAAGGTTGTTGAAGGATGTTCCCTAAATACCTCCTGAGTTCCAGAAATGGGTCAGTGTGGAGAGCGTTTCAAAAGCTGGAAGGTAGTGACAGCCACCCAGCAATAACCAAGACAAAAAATGATTAAAGTAGGTAGAGAATCAGAGAATACAAATATATTTCCTCATTTATCCCAATGTTATTCTACTCGCAATACTGGGCTAAAGTGTGCAAATAAACAATGGCTGACGCTAAGTGAATTAAAATTCTGCATGTTTTAGCTTCCTGTATTTAAAGCTCAGCAATGCTAATAAACTTTAGGTATTTAGGTAAGATTGTTCGAGCTCAAAAGTAGCAACATTTTCGCATTAACAACTACAAAAATACTTAAAATCACACGTAATAGGCTTTCTAAACATCTTATAAGCAATGTCTACATTTACATATATATTTATTTAGCAGGCACTTTTACACAGATTGACTCACAACTAAGATACTAGGCTAGCCTATAGCTAAAAGGTTTAGGGTTAAGGCCCCAGTAGTGGTAATTTGAAGGCCTGGGAATCTAACTATCTTCTTATGATCCCTAACACAGAACCTTAACCCTGGCACTGTGTATACACAAATCTACTCTGAAAAGCCATGTGCATCAAACATTGGTTGTTATTTTGACCTATTCGGTTTCAGCAGAACTACTACTTCTACACAGACATAAAGAATTCAGACAACTAAAAATATATATAAATAGCACAAAGAGAAATTTGGTTGGATTGACTCTTTAAAGCTAGTCTATGGCATATGCATGAAGTTCAGTAATAATGTGCAACAGAAAGCTAGATTTTAGCAACATTTACAAAAATCCTGTTTTAGGCCTGGACAAGACAGGAAGTATTTGTTTCCATGCTGGTATTTGTACGATTTATAATCAGAATCTCAGCAAAACAATACAGTGCAGAGGCAAAGTGGCAATATTTTTTTTAGGTACATGTATGTGTATTTTTTTATGTTTTTTTTTTTTTTTAACACAATAGGTGCAGTGTCCCCTCTGACTACTTTATACGTACTGAAAAACACTAACAAGAATACAAGTATAAATGAAACTACTTCAGTGAGACGTTACTTCACTATTAGAATCAATCTTGTTCTGCTGGTTCATTGCACAGTGATTTTAGTCGAACTTTAGTGTTTATTTCTTTTTTGTTAAAAAAAAAAAAAAAAAAAGGAAATCCTGTTTTAATTTTTGTTTTATGTTTTTCTTAAATTTTGGTTCTCAAATCTCACCTTTGTTGGTCACTACACCACTCTCCACCTTTCAAACAACCCCTTCTCTCTTATCTTCACTAGTGGTCATTTGAAAGATTTTGGTAGATGCACCTGAAGCACAATGATCTGTCCTTTCCAGCTTGCGGTGTTTATTTATGCCTGGAGGCAGCTCTTTCATAGTAAAGACATCTCTGATCCTCTCCATGCAAACATTAGAGGCTTC
The DNA here is from genome assembly GCA_014706435.1 of Silurus glanis. NCBI lineage: Eukaryota > Metazoa > Chordata > Actinopteri > Siluriformes > Siluridae > Silurus > Silurus glanis. Next base: position 6,692,054 of record JAAIIK010000023.1, read on the forward strand.
CTGGGTCTCCTTAGTGAGCTGTGACAAGCTAAGGAAACCGTGCGGTAGGTCGTCCACTACACACAAAGTCACAGGCTGCTGAATGTTCCGGAGTCGTCTGGCAAACATCACAGAGTCGTCTAACATGGGGTCCAGGGCACAGGCCTGCAGAAATTGAGAGATTAAAGGAGATATTCATTAATGGTTAGTGCTTCATGTATATATGCATCCGTATTTAGAATTAGAACTGAAGTGGGTGTAGCCTAAACACTGGACTAGAGATGCAAACGTTAGCAATGTCAGTATGGAGTGTGAATTCTGACTCTGACAATTCCTCAACCTCTGATACATCACTTAAGATAATCATATTACATAATCAGCAACAAACTTACTATCATATAGCAAAATATAAAAAATTATATAACAAATTAATGCAAATGTAAATTTTAATTAGATAGGAAACCACAATATCTGGCAACAGCATCTCTTACCACTATATTAACAGGAGGCAGTCCCTTCAGCATGTGGTCTGGAGCGAGAAGAGGTGACATGTAGGGATTCCTAAAAACAGGTGAAGAATCGACATACATTTTGGCAAGCTGCTCTGAGCGCAATGGCTCAAAGTCCCCAGGAAACCCTCGTGGGTTTTCAGAGTGTTCGTCTTCATTAGGTGGAGGTACAGCCACAGACGAGATTAAATTTGACACGGAGGGGTCGACCTCTTTGGAGAAAAGTATACTTATATCTTCTGGCTGGAACAGAAATTGAGCAGTGACAGAGTGTGAGGGAGTGTGAGACATAGCTGAGTGAGCAACTATATAATGATGCCATGCATACCTTGCTTTCAAGGATTGCTGTGGTGTTGAGGATAGGATGCTGGTGAAGCGTGAGGTTGGCATTGTGGTTGGCAGTAGAGCTGGTGCTGTTCTGGCTGCTGCTGGTGGATGTATTGGCAGCGTGGGTGACCAAACAGTCATACGTTTGGCTTTTCATAGATTCTTTTTTCACTGAGAATGCAGAGGATGCTCCAGGACACTGAGAGTCAGACTGGGCAGAACTGAGAGTCCCCTCAGAAACACTGTACCTCATGGTTTCTTAATAAAAATAATTAATAAAAAAAAAAGGGGAAGGGGGTAAAGTGAGTCAGTAAATAGACAATGAGTTTAACTAATGCAGGGCTCACACTTTGTGATTGTTGCTTGTCAGACTGTACGAACATGATCCCCATGTCACACTGTAGGTTGTCATAATGTCAGACTGTACGACAGCAGGAAAATTTCTGAAATCTTCTGACACTGGCAGAATTTCATCAGAGGAAAAAAATTATCGCAACAGCCAATAATCCGCTGTCGGTAATCATGTCAAACCAACGATCAAAGATTACAGATTTTAGTCTAGAATTATAGGAATCTTTTAGGATTTTCAAAATACGTCTCAGACGACCAAATCACCGTGTGCATCTTTGGCTAAATACAGCTACAGTATCTGTTGATAATGAATGTTCAGGAGATAGCAAACCTGTGTGTAACACTTTTTTGTTTAAGTAATGACCCAGAGAAAAACACAAATTTAATCCATGCTGTTATCCAGAGTAATATTTCACCCTAAATTAATCCATAATTGATAAGAGAAATACATCATGAAATGAAAATACAGTTATGACTGAAAAAAAAACCCATGCAGTTTTACTGAGCCTGTGCCCACTGTAACCTTAAATTCCTGCTCGTAGTTGATACATAGTTGACGAGGAACCTGATGTGATTTTCTGCCGTTTACCTCATTCACTCCTAGGCTTGCTGTGTTTTCTTGTCTAAGATATTTTCCTTCTCAACAACCAAGCTGTGATGAAAGCCAATGAGATTACATTCTTTCCCCATTCTGAAATCTAATATGAACACTAACTGAAACCCTTGTCTTCTATCTGAAAAATCTTTTATGAATTGTGCTGCTGCCATATGATTGAATAATTGCACAAATAAGCAGGTATGAGACATATAGTGTATATACTTTACTGGTCAAACGTTTTAAAACACTGACATTTTTCCAGTTTTTATTGAAATTTAGAAAGTTTCATGTGCCAAGGGATGTAACAAAAGGAATCATAGGATCATTTTGTTTAACAAAAGTTGAACTTTTGACTCAAACACTCAAAGTAGCCACTTTTTGCAGATATAACAGTCGAACACACTCATGCCATTCTTTCTACAATGGAAATCAAATATTGTTTGGAAAGTTCTTCCCAACACTGTTGCAGAAGCTTCCATAAATGTGCTGCATTTGTAGGGTTGCTTTGCTTTCACCATTCTGTCAAGTTCATCTCAAACCAGCTCGATGGGGTTTAAGTTTGGATACTGTGAAGGCCATTCCATGATTTAAAGCCTACCATCTAGCAGTAACTCTGAAACAGCTTGGAGGTTTGCTAGTAGGTTTGCCAGGAGGTATGCATGGAGGTTTTAAGTCATTATCTTGCTGTAAGATGACTCCCTGACCAACGATGTGTATAACAGAAGGTATCGCATGGTCCCAAAATGCTGTAGTCATAGTTTTGGTTTAAGGTGCCAATCACTCTGAAGAGCCCCAGGCCATTACACAGTTGGTGTCACACACCAAGGAAACTAACCTTTCACCTATTTAATTTTGAATAAAAATGTTTTATGTTTCCTGGAACTGGTAAGCCACTTTTTCTTATTTTGCCATATTAGCAATGGCTTTCTTACCTCCACTCGGCAGTAAGAAAACCTTAAGGTCTTCTGCTCAAAGTTAAAACTGAAATTTGCTTACTTCGACTAGTGTTAAGCTGTGCTTGAAGATGTTGTCCCGTGAGCCACCTATCACGCAAAGCTTTTATGAGAAACTTGTCTTCTGATTCTCTTGCGGCTTTGGGTTTGCCAGACATCTTCCTGTCAGAGTTTTTTCCAGGTTCCAAGTGAATTTTGCCGGTGAAGGAAACTGTACTTACTAACACCTTGGCTTTCTTTGTAATTTCTCTAAAAGGAAAGATCTACACTTTGAATGGTTATAATGGTCTATCTAGCTTTCTTTTTTAATTGACTTTTTTCTTGTCATTATGAGAGCAATATACTACTATCCAACTGTTGTTTAAGAGTGTGTAGTAAGTAAGTCTTTTCCCACACGGTTTTGTTTACAGACAAAGAGTTTGCAAGTAATCAGCAACCTACTGGTTTTTGTTGGTTTGTACCCTAACACTATTAGGAAATCAACTTTAACCCCAAAATCCATACTGATAGTTTTTCCGGGTTGTGTTATACAGTTTGGGAGCGTTTTCCTCATTATTTATTAATATAATTAATATAATAATGAAATTAAATCCACTTTCGGTCGACCCCTAGTTTGTATAGTCATTATTTAGATCAAGCTATAGAGTAAAAATATTATAATAAAAAAATAAAAAGGAAAGTAGAACAGACATTAATTGTTTCTCACTTCCCTCACTTGGACACTGCAATGTGTATATATTATTAGTTAGCCAAACCAAAACATTATCCACTGTACTTATTGAAAAAAAGTGCATTGTCCCAAGAAAGGTAGTATGAAACACATGCACTAAATACTCACCTGCACTTGGTTTGTTATGGTCCAGAAATGAGTGAATCCAGTTTGAGGCTCCCTGTCTGAAACCTCTGAACAGTTGGGCAGTGTCCTTCCTTACTGTCCCCAGAGTGGTGAGTTTTTCTGCTGGTTTCTCCTCCTGAGGATCCAAACCTACATAAAAATAAATGGCTCCACAATGAAGCAAATCAGAATGAAGCACAGGCAAAATCTTTGGGGAAAAAAGACATAATTAAAATCCTGCCACTGACCTGCATAAGCACTGAGGCAACGAGACAGTACACTAAGTGGAAGGAGAGGATCCATAAGGCTGAGCAGACGGGAAGGTGAGGCACAGGTGGTGAGCATGATGGCAGGGTATGCAGCCATGATGCCGTCCGGCAAACGTACTTGATGTGCCACAGCCAACATTGACACGGTGATGCATAGGTTTCCCCCTGCGCTATCACCAGCTAAACACACTCGCTCTCCTGTCCAACCTGAATAATACAGCAAAATAAATAGTGACAGAGAAGAGCAAAAACATTCCAACCATCTTAAATTTACACTTTATTAAATGGTATAAACAAATGCTGAGGTTATGCTCCTTATAATAATTTGTGCAAAGAATGAGTTGAGCAAATGCAACGAGGCAGGCGCATTTGACCTACCCAGAAGTGTGTGGTTCTTGAGAGCCCAGCAGTAGGCAAAAAAACACTCCTCCAGCGCACGTGGAAATGGGGCTTCAGGAGCAAGAGAATAATCTACTGACAGGATTGGGGCATTCAGATCCTGAGACCAACTTTTTAGGTATGGCTGGGGGGAGGAGATTAAAGAGAAGATGGATGCAGTTATTATTCAAAGAATAAAATATATGTCATCTGTTTACATATCATGTATGGACAACTGTTATATTAATTATCTAGTTTCAATGTGTTTAGCCAGTCCCATGTTTTGGTTACTAGAAAAGCAAAATCTCAGTCTAGTTTACTGGGGTATAATTGACACCATATGGCTTGTTAAATGAATATAAAATATGAACACAAATGATTATTATGCTATACAAACTACCTAATGACATCACAGCACATTACAGTTCTCTTTTTTGCACACTATACCGTATAGCATTTTACACAGAATGTATACTGGGCGGCGCTATTTTGTGTATCGGTACTGCATTGTTCTGTTTCTTGCACTGTTTGCACTAGGTTGCACACATTGCACTTTATGTGGCTAGGACAACTTACTTTTAATCTATAGCTTTGTGTTCTGTTATGTAGCTCTTGTTTAATGTAGCACCAGGGTTCTGGAGAAACGTAGTTTCATTTCACAGCTATATATGGTTAAAATGACAATAAAAGCTACTTGACTTGTTTTGCACCCTTGCTACTAAAACGTCCATGAGATTTAGTGTTCTGTCTTCACATCCCATGCAAAATGTATTTATCCAAGTTTGGCCATTATCTTTATTTTCTCCTAAGATGATTAATTTACTTAATATGGAAGAACATTATCATATCAAGCTCTGTCAGTACAGGAAAGGAGTGTACCTCATGTGATTTAGAAGTTTGTGCAACAAAGCCCCCTCCATGGTAATGTACCACCAGCCAAGGTGATGGAGGGCTCTTTTTAATCTTCGAAGTCAGGGAGTGTGAGCCACCATCACGGGATATTGCTAGAAGCTTCTCACTGTCCTGTTGAGAAAGAAAATGAGAACCGAGATACAAAATAGAGAATTTGGATTTGCTATAAATACATACATACATACATACA
>JAAIIK010000023.1:6714629-6747314 GCA_014706435.1 Silurus glanis
AGATAGATAGATAGATAGATAGATAGATAGATAGATAGATAGATAGATAGATAGATAGATCACAGCAGTGTGCAACCAAATACGCAGACAAAACACCTGTAACTGGAGCTCATGCAGAAACAACATGAAAAGCATTTTTACTGCTGCTATATGCCAGTCAAAACTGCAAGAATTAATCTGGTTCATGTGTTTTTACAAGATGTTGCTTAACTGCATAAACAATGAACAAAATCCTAACAGCACATGAACACATTAGTTCAGTACTTACTCTGTATGCTTGGTATGAATTTTTCAACTTTTTGCAAAGTAAATGTTTTGATATATTAATGTTTGTTATATTATGACTTCATGATAGACGGACTAGGATAAGGCATGTAGCAAAGAGGCAATGATTTAAAAAGTACTGCGCTCGGACATGTGCATTAACAAAAATACACACGTGCATACATAAGTGCTAAAACGGTGGCTTGTTTAATAATAACACAAGGCTGTAACCCCACATATCACATCAGGCACGTCATGTGCCTCTCAGTTTCTCACCAGAGGAGCACAGTCAAACTGCAGGATGACGTGATGCAGGAAGACCAGCAAGTGCGTGGGTTTGCTTTTTAACAGCTCGATACTGTTAAAGTGACTGCACTGATCATCCACTGTCTGAAACACACCAGGAGTAAAGCAACAAGATTAAAATAAATCAATGGATTAGTACATGGTACATTAGTACATTAGTACAAAGGTTTATTGGAGTATTCACAATACACAATATGTTTTTCACCCTCAACATAAATGTGTCAGTACACTAAAAAAAAAAAAAAAAAGAAGTAACTGCCTCACCTGGTCCAGATCATTCTCAAAGTCCTCATCCTCTGCTCCTATTATACTTCTGGCTGGATTAGAACAGTGAGCTCCTAACAACGCCCGCTAAAACACACAGAGAGAGAAAGGGTTTCAATTCACAATTATAGCTTATGCAAAGTGTATTCGTGTTCTTATAAGTTCATGACACTATATAAGTCACTACCATTCTAATTCATTGGTAGCCATGGTATGCTCTAATATTCAGTAAATAATATTCAAAATTCAAATACAAATTTAATTACATACAGGATTTATATTATTTATATATTATTTAAGGCAAAAAACAATGCTCAAGTCCGTATAGATTTTTTTTCTTAATTTATTTTCATAGCAATGCCACTGTTTTTTTGTTTGCTTACATTTCAATTCAATTAATTTTCATTTGTATAGCGCTTTTAACAATGAACATTGTTTTAAAGCAGCATTATAAAGATAATGTGGTGATAAAAAATAAATATGTTCTTTATAAGTGTAAGTTTGTTTGGCAAGGAAAAACTCCCCGAGATGGCATAAGGAAGAAACCTTGAGAGGACCAGACAAGCTTTGACTGCTACATTCCCACACAGGTTCAGGCTTTCAATAAACTTGACTGAACTCATGAAGGAGTGCATGATTAGTGTGCATGTGCTGGATCAGATGTGTTATAAACTGGCGAAGTTCTAAATTCTGTAAAGCAATTGGAGTCAAGAACCAAAAATCCTGAACATTATTTTTCCCCAGCACTACTAAATCCATAGCACACGCTCGTGAACATTTCACACTAGAAAGCCACTCATAAAAACACAACATTGAAAACATAATATTGGCACAGTTTTTGCGTGATTCGTTCAGAGGCTAAGCAGATGTATTGACTCAAAAACATTTCAGTATGTGGTAACCAACATGCCATGTCCTTACACCCTTAATATTTAACTGTGGACAAACCAGGCAGACGTCCCAGCCTTAACCATAAGGTCACCCCCAAGTTATCAGTTGTAGGCGAGTGACGCATACAAGAGGAGTGCACAGACGGCGCATGTAGCTCTCCCACTTTGCTAACACAAAGGCAGTTTTCAGAAAGAACATATCAGTTTAGAATCTTGCATAAGCTCGTAAAGAGGGGCCTAAAGGGACTCCACCAGCGTGATGGGGGGGAGGGGGGTGGGGGGTGGGGGGTGGAATGCTGCTGTTGGGGAAACATAGCGGCTGGACATGCTTTCAGAAAAGTTGTAATACGTTTATGAGCCCCCAGAAAGATGCCATTCACAGTGCTGTGACATGTAACAATGCCAACCACATACCCAGTCAATGCTAATGTCTAGAGTAGAAGTGTTACTTAATGCAAGTCAAGAGTATATGGAGGTCAAAGGAAATCCTAGCAGTACTTGTATTCAGCAACAAGAGACCTCCATACTCTGCTAGTCCTCTTTTCCAGTCAAAACACCCTTTTTCATTGATCAAATTGAAGAAGAAAAAAAAACACTAAAGCAATTAATTACTGCAGATAATCACATATTAAAACAACAGCAACATTTGAACCACCACAAGACAGTATCATCTCAACACTTACCCCGTTGTGGGCGTCTTCACAGTCCATGCTAAAGAGGGCGGGGCTGACGTCCGTCAATCAAGTGCCTGCAAAACATAAAAAGCACCGTCGGTGCAATTGAAACAATTTTAGAATAACAAAAATAGACCATTGGAAAAAAATACACACAAAAGCAAAAAGGTGCCAAAAGCAGTCAACAGATGCGTTTCCAGTGAGGTTCTAGATTTTAGAGGGTTAGGATGCGGCGCTCTCACTGCTGCGGCCCGGGTTCGATCCCCGGTCAGGGAACCAACCCCAGCCACTCTTATTGCCGGTCCCAAGCCCGGATAAAAGCCGAAAGAAAGTTTAGATCTGATTCAGATCTGGGGCTATTTTAAACAAATTCCTTTTGTAATAATTTATCTTTCCATTTGTCGCATGATCGTGAACAGGATCTGCCATCACACTGTGTGATAAAAAAAAAAACTATACAGCAAACAATACTTCATTAATTTCACATACACTTCTGTAGCATGATGTAACTCACTGTTAAAAGTAAACGAGTCTCTATTTTGGTCAACTTGCACTGATCTATTTCGAGTATTCAAAATACAGATATGAGAACGCACATTGCATAATATCCTGCGATACCCAGTGCATCTCGGGACGGTCATTAGCCATCTAGTTAGTACATTATTAAAAGTCTGTAATGTTTGCGAGAAGTACTAGGTTCGTTTGTTCAACTGACGATGTCTAGCGGATCTAACTGTTGCTTCAATAGAGCATTCGTAATGGTGGATGAAAACATATAGCTGTCAAAACTGCAACAGAGGTTTGCTCTGGTAAGATTGCACATGTTATAAGTTATAGCAGCACGAACAGTCTTGGCACATTCTTTTCAGCTGTCTGACAATCGGCTTTGACTGCAATGCATCTGCACAGGACTGTAGCTAGTAATGACTGAGAATTTATCACTCACTTTAATCAGTTTCAATGCCCTGTCTCCAGAGTCGTCTGTGTTACGAGAAAGAGAAGAGAGAGAGAGGGAGAGGGCGGAAGGAAGTGGGTGTAATTTCCGATCAGAGTCATTTCCTGTCGATCTGTTTGCAAAAACTGTAGTGCGAAATGCCAGAAAGAGACGAAGACATGACAAACACAAAGAAAAGTCTAATCTTGGGGCCAAAGTGCAATTCTGAACTCTTTATTAAGATAAATGTGTATTTCAAGAAAGGGCAAGTATCAGTAGCTCCACGGCTTCCAGTTACAATAACCTTTGTTACCAAGGTTATGTAACCACAGGCCACAGAGGATACAAAGAAGCCATGTGGAAACCTATACCAAGACCCTCTTGGTGTAAAACAGGGAAGACACCTCATGAAATGATAAAAAAAAAAAAAAAAAAAAAAAAAAAAAAAAACCAGAGAAAAAACAACATATAATTGAACATATAAGCATTAAAATAGGTCCAGGTCAGGTATTAAGTCAAGGAGTTGAATTAATAAAACACAAAAGGCTAAAGAGGCTGAGAAGAACTTTGGGATCGGATAAACATTCCACCTAAAAAATGCTTCCAAGCATTCAGAGAATCAGTTGAAAAATTATGTTACACAGAACAGACACAGAAAACAATAAATAAATAAAAAAAAAAAAAAAAAAAAAAAAAACAGATAATCTATTCCACCCTACATTTCATTTTGAAAAATAGAACAGTTTCCATTACAAGAACAAGTTCACTGAGATCATTTGTATACACCTTAAACGAAGATCCCATCCAAAATCAGAATAACTTTATTAGCCAGGTATGCTCACATGTACTAGGAATTCAGCTTGGTTGAATTTGTGTAAGCCAGATGGGGAAAAAAAAAAACAGATTTACAGGTAGCCTGTTTTCCACAACGTGTCTGATCACCTTAAACAATCTGTTCAGCTGCAGGGGGTGTAATTTTTATATAGTTTGGTGATTTCTACCTTGAGTTGAGTTTCCTAGTCTGCATAATACATCCTCTTTTTTTAGTCTGTTGCTAGGTGGAGTCTCTCTGTGCTCCGAGTTTCAGTGGGTCAGTGACATGTAAGCTATTGCATATGTACCATTGTCTTACATTAAGTCTTCCTAACCTTAACACACAATGTTTGCAGGATTGTTTAGTCCACACACAACTTGGGTCTCCTTCCATGTGCCCTCATTCCTCCATGACATGCAGCCAGCACAGCACCACACCCAGGTGCATTCTGATTGTGCATAATTGCTTCCATGAAGCTTACAACGCTTGATGGCCCTTTAGTTTCATTGTGTGCTGTGGAGAAATATCGTGGTGTGACCATTATTTCAATTTCCTTTTTTGATGGTCATAGCACGACCAGAACAGCCTTTCTACTACCAAAATGCACCAATGATGAACATGTAATTACACGATGAAGACTAACCCATAACATCTTTAACATTATAATACCAAAAAGACCAGTAAACATTCATGGTATCTGCTACAGCCATTCTTATTTATAAGCTACTAATTATCTGATCAAGTCAAAAACAATCGACTATGAATTTATTTAGTTCGTGTAGCTCTAGAACCAGTAAAATATTGCATTCAATATAAAATACTAACAACACAATATAAAAATTACTGAAAGGTCTTGGGCCACAGTACCAGAGCAAACTTTCATTCTATTATAATTCACCATGTGTACATTGTACATTTATTTTTCCAAAAAATAAATAAATTCTCCAAAGAAGGGAACATATTTTTCCTACCAAAACCCTCCTCTAGTCATCTGGATAAGGATGCTAGGCAACATACAGGTACAGGGCACTTCAGATATTTGGCATCTTTGTTCCCCAAAGCAAAACATTGCTAATCAAAAAATAAAGAGAGGCATTTCAAATGTATTGCAGGAAAAAAAAAACATTCAGAAAGGTTACTGGTTACTATGTGTACTATGTCCCTACTGAGGATGTTAGGATGTTGTGTCTTTGGGTCTGCTAAAACACTATGGTGTTGGAGCACTTGCTTGTGCTGGAGTACTTAAAGAACCCCCATGTGAGCCCTATCAAGTACCCAAATTGAAATAAACGCCTATAAAACTTATAAATTGTTTTTTTTTGCAGTAATCATCTCACCAAAAAGAGTTGAGGACTGTATGCCCTGTAGATAAACTTGCCTTGTGTGCATTACTGGTCAGATAATACCGACCTTGTGGTTAAACCTGCAGGTTTCTGCCCGGTGCCATATTCTATTTCTGTAGTCAACAATCTGAACTTGAAGTGGTTTAAAGAATCTAACAAGCTTTAATGTGGGATTCCTGAACATGAACTACAGTATTAAGATTCTCAAGCCAACTGGTAATCTGACACAGAGAAAAGATACAAGATGTCTGTTTCCCTTTCTAAACAGAGCTTGGACCACTGGATGATGGAAGCCATTACCATGACTCATAGGTGGGCTGAGCAACCATCTCCTCCTCAAAGGCATTACTTATTACTTGAGGTTGGCTGTTCAGCAAGTCTGCACTCCAGCAGGGATGCCTTAGGGCTTTTCTAAGCTCAAAGGTTCATCACCACCCCCTTCTAATAGTGTGAGTGTAACTGTCATTTCTACCTTTTCAGTCAGTCCTAAGGTGTGTCAGTTCCTCATTACACTCTGGCATGTGCTCCAGGTGGTTTTCTATGGTACTGTGTGGTTCTTTATACAACATTGCTAATCAAACATTTAAAAAAATAAATAAATAAATAAAGAAAGAAAGAAAGAAAGAAAATCACCTAACTAACATATACCACATTGATAATAACAATGATATGAACTGTAAAAGGTTCCCTGGTGGTCTAGTGGTTAGAATGCGGCGCTCTCAACGCTGTGGCCCGGGTTCGATCCCCGGTCAGGGAACCAACCCCAGCCATTAGGGTTGCACAAGCCTTAGTGCTGGTCCCAAGCCCGGATAAATGGGGAGGGTTGCGTTAGGAAGGGCATCCAGCGTAAAAACATGTTCCAAATCAAACATGCGGATGGTCCGTTGTGGCGACCCCTAATGGGAGAAGCCGAAAGAAAGTTTTAATGATATGAACTGTAAAACTGGAGTTGATTTCTAGCACTTTAGATAACTTTCAGAACTTTGTCTGTCCAAATTAAGTCAAATTACGCATCATTGCTAGTGCTATTTATATTAGACATAGCTACATTTAAATGTAAGAATGATAAAAAAAAAAAAATTAAAACACTTTTTGTATTCCAAGACCAACCATATACAGAACAACATTCCTGGAAAAACAACAAACTCGGTTGTGGTGGAACAATTTTATGATGAAGTTGGACCTAATGAATAGCAAAGTTATTTTAGAATAGAATAAATGGCCCCACATCAATAGATGGATGTTTATGTAAATGTTGCTTACTCTATACTACCAGAAGTATAAGGTTAGGTTGGGGTGCTTCTGGTGATTGACTTGGACAGTTAAAAACTACTTAGTTGTACTGGCAGTGTGTTTTGGGGCACTGTCTTGCTTAATGATACAATTCCTTCCAAATAGCCCGGATGCGTTTCTCTGTAAATTAGCAGACAAAATGGTTTTATAGACTTTGTTTGTTTTAGTGGTTAGAAGCAACCACTAAAACAATACCATGACACTACCTTAACCTTGCTGGACCAATGAGTTCAACTGTTTTAGCTTTTCTATCAAGGTAATCTTGGCTCCGGAAATCTTGTAGCTTTTATCTGTATTTCTTTGCAATTTTTAAACTTGCCTCATCGTTCTTACTCCTGATCGGTGCTGTCGATCTTGTGGTATGGCCTCTAAATTTCTGCTTTCTTAGTAAAATAACAGATAGTGATGTCTTCATACCTGCCCTAAGGAGGTTGTTTAAGATGTTACCAACTGTTTTATTTGGGAGGGTTTTACTAGTCACTGTTTTTATCATCAACTGCTGCTCTTTTTCTCGACTGCCCAGTGCAATGTCGGGTTGTTAGAAGATAAGTGGTGACTTTCAGGGAAGATGGACTTGATGCTGGTTCATCCTTCTTAACAACATAAACAGTCCTTACAGGCAAAACTCATGACCAAAGAATACATATTTAGCAACTAATTAGTTAATCAGTCATTCAATCAATCAAACTAACAGCGCACACATGCAAAAGCTGAGTGCGTGCAGATGCTTTATACAAGTGTTAGAAAATTGAATTATGACTGGCTTGTAGTTCAGTTTATTTTAGATGCTAATGTACATAATTGCCTATAATTGTAATGAATTATATTGTTGATTATCTGGGTTATTTGTAGATCTAGCCATCTGCATACAGAATTACTCTCTCATATTAACTGTTTGTTCAGAGCCACAGTGAATCTGGCGCATAGCCTCTGAACACTGAGTATCAGGCAGGAATACACCACAGGACACCAGTGATAGCATGCACACACATTTACACATACTAGAGGAAATGTAGCGCAGCCAATTCATCCATCAACATGTTTCTGAGAGGTGATATTAAACTTGAGAAAAGGAAGGAAACCCATGCAGACATAAAGAGAACATGCAAAGAAACTTTGCACACACAGTAACCCAAACTCAGTCTCGAACAGCTGGCCCTGGAGCTGAGAGGCAGAAATGCACCCTGCAGTGCCACCATGCCAAAATTTCACCACACTATGCTTCTTGCTGCCAAATCAAAATCAAGTGATTGCAGGCAGTCATGATGGCATGTGCTTTTGGAATGTATGGGCAAGCTAGCTCTCATATGTGCATTTTTCCCAGATGTGCAACAAATAACAGAGAAAAGAAAAATGTGCAACAAGCAAGGTAAAAAAAAAAAAATAAAAAAAATTTTTTGACCAGCAGCTCCACCATTTCTTTTCATATCCAAAGAGACCACACACCCACTCCTACTATTTTCCACAGGCTCACAAGACAAAGTGTGTAAAAAAGACCAAATTCAGCTAGATAAAAGTTCACATAAAGCAAAAGTACATTCTTGTAATGTTTGGTGGGGGAATTTCAATTAAAATAAATGTGATATTATGAAATATAAATATATTAGAACATTTGTGTCCCTACGAAATATCTGCCTCATAAAGAATAAAAAAAGCCATTTTCTTCATATCCATTTTGAAACAAAAAAACAGTTATTATATATTGTTTATAACACCAAACTGCGTTTTTTTTTTTCTAGACGATTTACACCATTAGGGTCAGAGGCATTAAGAGCGACCAGCAGTGTTCTGTAACAAAAACAAAAACAAGAATGACATCGCGAAACTGCCCGCAACACTCTGACACAGAACTAGAAGATGAGGAAATTCTGTTGTTTGAGATTTTGGGAATAACAAACAGAAAATTCATCAGTTTTAAAGAAAATATTAAATATCAACATACAAAAGGATCTAAATCTTATATTTACCCCAACAATAAATTCCACATTATGTTTTGCCTCCTTTTTGCTGCCTTTACTCATTTTATTATTCCTCTCCTAGTCATATTTGTTTTTGACTTTTCATATATTCCATACTTCTGTGACCTTTTAATCCCATTGTTCAACCAATCGGTCAGTTTATCTATTTTAAATGGCATGCACATTAAAACCACTTGGCATTAGGTACTCAGGGTAGAGTGTAAATGCCCAATATGACCATTTGCTATTAATTCACTTTGAATGATTTAAAACAATTTACTTGTCGGTAATAAGACGGTAATAACTGCATGTCATACCTGAATCTAAATACTTTATCAGCTGCAATCGCAACAAAATCTCAAGGTTTAATATTGTTGCTTGAAAAACCAGGACCAAGATTCATTAGTTTATTCCTTTAGCATTTATCATTATTATTACTTACCTTTTTTTTGATAGCTATCAGTATTACATTAAAAAGATTTAGAACGAGCTGACTTTGAGCTCACCCACACTTGCCTTTCTAACTCTAAACATAGTGATGGACGGAAGATTCTTTACGAAGTGTCTATAACTGTATCTATAACACCCAGTCCTCTAGCCACTTGTATTCTCAGGCATATGACACACTGATTGCTCACTAATCACATTCCTCCACATGGCATCACTAATAATAGCTATCTGTAACAGCTGATTAAAAATGAACTCTCACATCTTGTTTCAAGTGGGTTTTACGTATAAAATAAATACAACTTAAAATTTCAAAACGGATTTAAGAAAGGCAAAGAAAATATAGAGCGAGTAGACTTTAAAGGGCCCTGATCAAGACCCAGACTTTTGCCTTTAACAGATGTTTGAAAATCCAACAATCCCAGTGGAGTCACTTCTCTTTCAGCTCCTAAGCTGCACCAATTTCACTCGGTGTCGAAAGATTTACATAACAGCATATATTAAACCCGTCCAGCAATTTAATTCGTTTGAACAGACTATGTGATGAACAGGGCATTTTAATGCTTACAAAAATAAAAATAGATCCTGATTTTTGGCCAAACCCACCACATTTTCTAAGTAAATTTATCACTGATGATGTTGCTTCCTAGTCTGCTTCCCCTTACAAACATACTGGCATACTCTTCATTTTCCTACTCTTTCCCTTCCAAAGAAACAGAAATAATTACTACAAAACCCTAAATACTCCTAAACAACGCCGAGACGATTTCTCAGAGTGATTACGAACAGTTGTTAGAGGAGGGGAGGGGAGGGGGTTGGCCACTCCTCTGCCGCTTATGAACAGAAAAGGCAATCCTAGTCGGTGAATTCCCAATGCTTTTCATTCTGTAGAAAGCCAAATGAGTCACTATGATACGAAAGCCTTTCAGAGTCACATGTACGTATTAAATCTGACTGCAGTTTTCCTTCTTTGCTCACTGAAACGAGAGTCGTTTCCCGGCCTTCGTACACAGAGCCCTTTTTACAGAACACACACCTGCTTTCTGCCACGCAGACCTGCACCTCCACCCAGTTCACTGTGCGTGTGTACTTTGTGTGTTGCACTGTTTTTCCAGTGAAAAATGCCCACGGCTTGTGTGTGCAGCTCTGCACAATGGTTCCATTTGGTTTACACTGATACCGTTCCTTTTCTCTGGTGTACTTGCCACATTCTATGGAGTTAACCAGTATATAAACACTTTAGATTCAGTTCTGCATTGCCCCCCTGCGTTGTCCTTTTCTGCATCGTGATCCAAAAGCTAGGATTTTTTTTTCCCCCGCATAGGAGTAGGTCGACAGCATGGCAAAACAAGCTTGGAAAAAAAGGTGCGACACTTACTAAGAACTTGAGTGACAACACACCTTCTAGTGAGACTGGAAATATAAAAAAAAAAAAAAAAAAAAAAAAAAAAAAAAAAAAAACAGGGTGTTCTTAAAAACATTACCTCACGCCCTGCTTCAGTATAGTGGAAGAACTGAAAAGGGAGAGCGTGCAACTGGAAGATCAAGTGCTCTGCACAACCCGAAAGCTGCTCAGCCGCTTTACCGCTCGATAAGCACGAGTCATCTTGCAATGCTTCAAAATAGCAACAATACAGCATGCAAACTACAAACGTTCAATGGGCTCCTTGAGCATCTGATTTGAAAAGGTTCTACCTCAGGGCCAAAAAGACAAACCCTGTGTTTTTTTTCGTTGGTTTTTTTTCCTAGTCATCTTTTATTTAGCAGAAAGATGATGGTTCCACGGCCCAAGTATTAAAAGGATCATTATTTTTGGTTGCATTATTAATATACTGTATTGTAGTACTGCTTTTCACAAATACCAAGCTTTGTCTGAATTCACAAATGTATACTGTCATAATCATCCTTACTGTATGCATTATGCAGATGAGTCAAAACATCCCTGGGAATGCTCACCATGTTTCTGACTGCTAGAAAGCAATAATTCAAGCGCTTACCCTATACAGATCTTTACATAACACAGAAACGATCAAATCTGTCATATTATCTATATATATAAAGCTCAAATACCACTGACTGACTCACTCACTCATCACGAAATCTCAAAAACCACTGAACGGATTGCAATGAAATTTGGAACATACCTTCCTCTTGGGTCTTAGGTGCTCACTAAGAAAGGGTTTTGAAAAATTCGCCCTGGATCGCGGCTAACTCGCGAAAAACGCGATTTCTCACGCATTGTAAATTCTTCGAAATAACATTACGGATCCTAATGAAACTTAGTACATTGTTTCTTATTACATGTTAGATGCACGATAAAAATTATTTTCAAAGTAGTTTGCCCTGTATCAGTACTACAAAGGGGTAGTAGGTTATTTGTTGACGTTACGTTCTGATCTCTGATCATCCAGTCCTGCTCAGTGCTTACTGCTTATTGCCATATTGCTTAGCGTTCTGCCTTCCGTAGCGAAGCACGGGTACTTTCAGCTAGTATAAATATAAAAGGTTGCTGCAAAAACTAGAGCACAGCATAAATATGAAGACTAATACACAGAATGTAATATATTGTACTACACCGATCAGGCATAACATTAGGACAGGTGAGTGAATAACACTGATTAGCTCTTCATCGTGGCACTTGTTAGTGGGTGAGATACATTAGGCAGAAAGTGAAAACAGTCCTCAAAGTTGACGTGTTAGAAGCAGGAAAAAAATTTGCATGCGTAAGGATTTGAGAGCGTTTTTAAAAACTGCAGCTCTTGTGGCCTGTTCCCGGTCTGCAGTGATCAGTATCTATCGAAAGTGGTTCAAGGAAGGAACAGTGGTGAACCGGCGACAGGGTCGTGGGTGGCCGAGGCTTATTAATGCATGTGGGGAGCGAAGGTTGCCCTGTGTGGTCCGATCAAACAGACTGTAGCACAATATTAGGCAGGTGGACATAATTTTATTCCTGGTCTGTGTATATTAAATATAAAGAACTAGGGAATAATATAAATATAAATAATTTAGGAATTACAATTTTTTTGCAAATCCACTAAAGAAGAATGTACAGACAAATATAACCAAGCTGGGGTTTGTATGGTGTATTTAAATTTTTTTATCCTACTTTAATTATTTGGCTTGATCTGCATGGGAAACACCTCTTTAATATGTGAGACTACAGTGGTTCTGTAAGGATTTATTGTTTGTCACAGTCATCGTTTGAGCTCTATCGTGTCTCCTCTGACGTGAACTGCTGGATGACACTATGCAGGTAATAAAACACGTTCTTGAGGAATTCGTGGCTTCCCTCGGACTGATCATCAACGCAATGCATTTCAAAAATAGTGGCAAAAATTTTGCAATGAATGTTGAAAAATTTATTAGATTAGGAAACGATATAAATAAATAAATAAATAAAAAGATGAAACTGTGTGGTATAATGAAAAAGTACACATTCCTACCGAAACAAGGACTTGTTAACTTTTGAAGCAACAAGCCTATGCTTGCCCCATGTATGCATGTGTATGTTTGTGTGTGTGTGACAGAGAGAGAGAGAGAGAGAGAGAGAGAGAGAGAGAGAGAGACAGAGAGAGAGAGAGTCAGAGGGAGGTACACAGAGACGATGGGGGAAGGGAGAAAAAGGAGGAGAAGAAAACAGTGTCGATATCACACAGGAAAAGGAAGTGACGCCGTCTATTTTGCATGCTTCAGCTCCAATCCACAAAATTAATCTTTAAGGAATGCCTCCTTCAAATATCTCTTATCGACATTGCATTAAATTCAGTAACTGTTTAAACACAGAAACCCCCTAGAACGAGAATGAGTCCATGTCCAAAAATCCATGATTTTTAATCCCCTTTCTAAATATTGCTACAGTCGTCCTGAACCTGACCAGTTTTCTCCGTTTTGACGACATTCACTACTTTGCTCTTAAAACGAGTCACATTTTCCATCACTTCTTCAAGACTCATTAGACATTGAACACAACAGTGCTCTATGTGGACCAAACCTATGAATAAGCCTTTCATGGCTTGTCCAAATATCTAAGTCCATTTCAAATATCTGGGCCATGGTGTGTTTAATGGGACAAACTTCAAATGTTTGTCTCTGAATATGCAGGTATGAGAGCAGGTAAAGCATTTCACCCTCCTCATGCAGTCCACATGAGTCCATCAAAAGATCAAAAGGTTCGATTGCCATTATACACCATTGTTTAACCCTATAAATACAAACGTTTACAATCACTATCCTTATCGGATATAGAAATATTTCTGTTCCTTCACAGATTCGTATGAAATACTACATCCAAGACCTTCAAGTTGATGTTAAAAGGAATTAAGCACTTGATTAGGATGCATTTGTTCCTTGCACACTGTTGCTTGATTGTAGATCATTACAAATACAGTTGTGAGATTTGTGCAATGTTTTGCAAAGGGGTAATAAAGGTGAAATGTGCTTTGTTTTGAGCACAGTGAACAGTCATGTGTCTGATGTGAACTACTGTCTGGTTCATATCAATAAATCACATGAAATATGATCTAAAGCACAGCCTAAACACTGAACAGGAGAATCAAAAACTGGGTTTGAAGCTCTGTATGTAGTTAATAGAGGTCAAGTTTATCACTTCAGATCTCACTTCAGTGCTCCATATTAAAGCTGGAGATATTTTTCATCTTGCTCTGCAGCTGCACACTCTTGCAGCGTGTATATGACTAATCATACCAAAATACTCCCTTTATGACAGCATGTATAGGTTTTATACACCAGGGATAGGACCTTTGCACTGTAAATACTGAACATTGTAATTATTTTCTTTCCGTTGTTCCCTGTGCTAGTCGCAGGCTAGGCGCTCCACTTTTAACCCAGAAACTATAACATTCCGTGGGAGAAAAACAACAGCCATTAACGGAGAACTAAAGTATGTAACCTGCTAAAATTAGGATTTTATATCGCATTTTCTTTTGGAAGAAATCTTACCTTGAAACCGGTGTTGGAAATAAAATGAGACGGACGCCAATTAAGATGGTCCTGTTGAAAAGTTGGAGTCGGTCTACGGGGGGAAACGCGCTGTACGCGGAAGTGGAAGGAACCTAACCCGTAGCTACATGTGTGTTCAAAACCCGGAGATCGATTCCGAACGCGCAGAGATTTGTTCACCTTATTTAGCACATTCCATGCGTTTACAGTCGTATTTTGGCCCAATCTCAACGACTGGATTTGTGTTTTTACAAACTTAAGCTCTCTGCATTCCGTGGCTTCCTGTTTGTTTTCCGTCCGAAAACCCCGAGCCTGAAATCTCCATTGGCCATTTGGTTCCTATCTGTGTTACAAGAAATGCGTTCCCTTTCACTCAGTTTAGCCTGCTGGAGAACACATGCAGGGCAAGTCTAGGATTAAAGTACCTCATAAACATTCTTCTTTTTTTATTTTTCTACACATGCATAATAGCACTCAAAAGTTGGGACACACCCTCTTCTTCAGTGTTTTTTTTTTAATTATTATTATTGAATATGTTCAACAGTGGTTAACAGTAACGAAGTAAATATAATTCGCTTCTATAGTTGAGTAGCTTTTTCATGTATCTCTGCTCAAGAATTTCCATTTGGGGAGGCTTTAACTTAACTACATTTTAAAGTTAAACATCTTACTTTATACTCAACTACATTTTTGTAAGATCAGTGGTTTCTTTTTATTCATTAGTGGATAAAACTTTGTATTATTACTATTAACTTTATAGTTTTATTAATAGTGTGGCGAGTAAAGATTCAAACTCCCGCCGTGCAGACTCTCTGTCCTTTCACCTCTATTAGCAGCACTTGTATGAGGACAGTGTGACAGCAGTGAAGTTTGCAGCAGGAACGACAGACTGGTTCAAGGTGGAGGTTGGACTGCATCAAGGATCAGCTCTGAGCCCTTTCCTGTTTTCAGTGGTGATGGACAGGTTGATGGACGAGGTCAGACAGGAGCCTCCGTGGACTATGATGTTTGCAGATGATATTGTGATTTGAATTGAGAGTAGGGAGCAAATTAAGAAGAGCCTGGAGAGGTGGAGGTATGAAGTGGAGTGGAGTGGCAGGAGTGATTTGTGATAGAAGGGTATCTGCAAGAGTGAAAGGGAAGGTTTATAGGACTGTGATGAGACCTGCTATGTTGTATGGTTTAGAGACAGTGGCATTGAGTAAAAGACAAGAGATATATGTATATAAAAGGTATATTTTAGAGTAGTCAATGTGCAGTTTGTAGAGCAGTACAGATTTACTGTCCTTTGAAAATAACTCAACATACATCTATTATTGTCAAAATAGCTGCCAACAAAAGTGAGAACACCCTAAGTGATAACAGCTGTATGTCGTGTAACCATGCAAAGCCAAATGTCCTAGTCATCATGTTCATGTTTTTGCCTGCTTGACAGGACCATACAAATGTGTGTATCTTGTATTGGAGCAGTTAAAATTTGGTACTTTCAGTGCAATTCTCTCATACAGTCCACTGTATGTTCAACATGGCACCTCATGGCAAAGACCTCTGAGGATTTGAGAATTAGAAATGTTGCCCTCCACAAAAATGGCCTAGGATATAAGAAGATCAGTAACACTGAGTTACAGTAGAGGCAGACGAAGAGGGCAGAGTAGTATGGAGAAGGATGATCCGCTGTGGTGACCCCTAATGGGAGCAGCCAAAAGAAAAAGAAGGAGAAGGGAAATACTTAAATGTTTAAAGAGAGCACTTTTACTGAAGTAATATTTTACCTAGTATATCTCTACTTTAATCGAGTACATGGTTTGCATACTTCGTCCACCACTGATGTTCAACATTGTACATTAATAGTGAAAACATCCAAACTATAAAAAACATGTAGTAAATTAAAACGTGTTAAATAACCCAGAATAGGTTTTATATTTTTGATTCTGTAAAGTAGCCACCTTTTTGAACCACACATACAGGAACCGTTCACCCTCTGTACGTCAAACAAAGCCAAAAAATTGAGCTCATTAGACCAAAGGACAGTTTTCCACTGATCTAATGTCCATTCCTTGTGTTTCTTGGCCCATGCAAGTCTCTTCTGCTTGTTGTTCTCCTGAAGTAATGGTTTATTTTCTGCAGTTTGACCACGGAGGCCTGACTCACACAGTCTCCACTGAACAGTGGGTGTTGAAATATATCTGCCACTAGAACATCAAAAAGCATTCATGTAAATTGGTGGTTTCAGAGGCTGGTAATTCTAATAAATGTATCTTCTGCAGCAGAGGTAGCTCTTGTTCTTCCTTTCCTGAGAGCCTGTTTTATCATAACATTTGATAGTTTTGGAGATTGCACTTGGGGATATATTTAAAGTTCTTGAGATTTTCTGGATCGACAGACCTTTATTTTTTTAAATTAATGATTACTGACTCTTCTCTTGCCCTAACTGTGTGTTTCTCATGGTAATATGGATTCGTACAGTAGTTGTAGTAGCTCTAATTGAGCTATTGACTCTGTACTTACTGTTTCCTTTGCACAAGATAGCTGATGGTATAAATCACATTACAAAGTCAAGAGATGTCACAAATTAACCCTTGACAAGGCACACCTGTGTGAATTTGATTAGATAATGCAATGAGTTTGCCAAGTTGTTATCAAAGCTAAATGTAGCTACTTTGGGCAATCTAAAATATAAATATATTCTTTTTTCTCAAACACATTTTTTTTACTATATAATCCGATACATGTTCTTTCATAGTTCACATGTCTTCAGTATTAATGTACAATGTTGTAAACAATAAAAAATAATTGAAAAACACAGAAGGAGAAGTTCAAGGTCAAGTGTCCAGACTATTGACTTGTACTGTATTTACTGGCCAATAAAAAAGAAAAAACCTGTATACTATTTATGCAAATATACAATCAGCCATGTCATGCTGCAGCTTCACAATAAATAAGTTCATGCAGATGCAGGTTCAAGAGCTTCAATTGTGAAAATGATTTCATTTAAACATCAGAATGAGGGAAAAAAAATCCCAAGGACTTTAAATGTAATAAGGTTGTTGGTGCCAGATGGGCTACTTTGAGTCTTTCAAAAATATCAGATTTCCAGGGATTTTCACACAGAACCATTTCTAAAGTTTACACAGAACGGTCAGAAACAACAACAATAACTGTGTCTAGAAAGGCCTTATTCATGAGAGAGCTTAGAGGAGACTGATGAAACTTGTTTTAGCAGACAGGAAGGCTATAGAAAACCAAGCAACCACTTTTGACAACCATGGTGAGCAGAGAAGTATATCAGGAAGCAGAACACTCAGAACCTTTAAGCAGATGACAGTCAAAGAGCACATCAAGTTCCACTTCTGTCAACCAGGAACAGGAATTTGAGAATACACACACTTACCGAACTGGACAACTGTGGAAAAAATACAATACAGACAGTTTTTACAATTTGCAATTTGCAACCTTAAATGAGCAGGTTAAATACCTTACTTTGTGTTCTGGTTTTTAATGTAATACCCTACCACTATGGTCTGGGACTAAACACTGGGAAACACTGAACATTTTCACAAGCTTCCTATCAATAAAATTTTGACTGTGTAGGCAAGTTATTATATTTCAAATTAACATCTTTCCAGAAACACTGTTATTTATAGTTGACATATAAACAATAAAGCTAGTTGTACAATAATGTTTTATATGATTTCGAATGCTAAAAATGATCAGATGTTTTAGCTAAATAAGCTAAAAGAATTTATTATAAAACTGCGATAAATTACATTTTTCGAGAATTTCTTTTAAATAATAATGGGGGACAGTCATTTATGAATAAAAAATTCACAGACTATTTAATTACATTTAATTTCATTAATTAAATGATAATAATAAATTAAAGAATATTGATTTTATTTGTACAGAAATAGTCATTTTATTTTTTTATAGCTCAGTCTACAGTAGCAACCCACTAAAGAAAATAATGAATAGTGCATCATTTTATGTTAATGAACATGGCTTTTATCCTGTACACTGCTCGCCGTTTCCTTGTCCTATAGCTGCATACTGCAGACACTACACATTAGAAGTGTGTGCACTATTGTTAACTTTTCCCAGGCAAAGGCTGAGATGAAAAATTTATTTTTAATCAAAGGTTTTCATAGCTTTTCAGATGTAGTTGAGTGCTGAATTTTTTACTGAAGTGAGCTCATACAATATTTTTGTTTTGTCCTGTGGGATTTCAGTCCCAATGCATACACCTACAGTAATAGGAGACTACTGTTCTTAAAAACAAACAAACAAAAAACAGTAGTCTGTCTGTATTACTATCTGTTTAGGACTCATTATCTTCATTCCATCCAAATACTATATATACGTTGATTACTTTGCTGCCTTAGGAGCACTTCATATATTCACTGACAGTCACTGTATTTCTTTCTCATCAAGAGAGTTTAAAAGACATTTTAAATAGTTCCTTTTGCCTTTTCTACCAGTCACACAGTTTTCTTTTAGAGATGGACCAGTTTGCTTTTGCTGGTGAATGCAACCTATAAGAGGAGGATTTGTTTTGTGACTTTCTTTATAAACACTATTACTCTGCATTATACTAGATACATTTTTTACAGGCACTCACAAGGAATTGCTGCTCAAACCCCAGTTCATAGTTTTCAAAGAAGATTTTTTTCAATTGTTTATTTAGTAAAATGTTGATGAGGCAGAAATTAATGTAAGCACACAGTATCATTGCATATCTGGAACAGATCTGTGATTACTTCTTTCATAATAAAAGAAGAATGGTTTTTAACTATAATTAAGCTATTTCCTATCTGCCCATTTACACGACTTCGGTACTTCAGCATCAGGAAAAATTGAATGTGCGTAATTAGCACTTTGAAATTAAATTGTGAAAGAACTGGCCAGCCTCATATATGATCCATATTTGTGAAGATGAAGTTATTTTGTTTGTATAGTCATTTATTTATTCATCTTCAGTAACTTCTTTTTCCTGGTAAAGGTGCCAGTGGCGCTGGAACCTATCCTAAGAACACTGGGCACCATGCCATCTACACATACACACATTTGTAATCTCACTAAGGTTCATAATCCTTTCTCAGAGTGTCTACCCTCTCTTGTATTACAATATCTCTCTTAAAGTCACAGGTTTCCGACCCTGCATATTTCCATTTTCCTGCTTCACTTTAACTGTATCATCTGATTAACTGGATGTGTGTTGGGAGTATGGAAAACACTCAGAGGTGCAGTGCAAAAACACATTTTGTGAACATATTTAAGTGACTGCAGATTCGTTATTGTTCCTGTAGAGGGCACTCATCAACCTTTTATTTCTTTTCACAAGCTGTATGGTGCATTGCAATGCGATATTGAATACTACCTGCACAAATGAATTTTCTCTGGGTAAAAAATGTTCTTCACTCGTAGAGATATCATAATATTAGGATACTCAATAGGCAGTCCACTGTTTGGTTAAAATGTATGATTACAAAAAATATGCTTATGAGATATTGAGCACAAAATTCAATTTCAATAATAATAATAATAAAAATGAATGACTATAGATTGGTTCTAATCTTGTCTAAGATCTACACTCTTAAAGTTATAATCATATACTGTAAAATGCTTAGCAAGTGTAGCACGATGATGAACTTGCATGGGAATATATATATATATATATATATATATATTACAAAGCCCGTAGGTAAGTCACTCTGGATAAGGGTAAATGTGTAAAATGCACAAGAGTCAATGTTCAGCTGATGTTGGAAAACTTTTGCAGTCACTGATATAACCCCTTAAAAATAAGTTATTTTATTAAAAATAGCTATTTCCCTATAGTTACAAGTGTCCTGACCACTGTTTAGAAAGCTAAAACATTTATTTAACCACAACAAAAATCTTCCACAACCTCTAATAATGTGACGCTCTAAAATGGGTAATCACGATGAAACGTATGCTTTGTGGTTACATATGATATATCACAATTCATAAAACTGTAACCTTGTAATTGATTTATATATTGTTTATTAATTAATTAATTGGTCCGTTAATTATAATTTTTGCCCTGGCCCTCTCTAGTTAATCTGCAATTCCAGAAAAATCTATTAAAATTTATTTGTGTATCTTATGACAGTAATTATTGAGGAAGACACTTTGAGAAGGTCCAAAGTCAAAATGAACCCCATCCTCTTTTGGGTGACATATAAAATGCAGTTCATAGTTGTAAATCTGAAAAATAGAAATTGTAATAAAAAAAAGATACATTTCTGAGCATATTATGAGTAAGATTCTTGGGAGGAACATAGGAAAATATATGATTACACCCACTGTTCTGAGGTACAGATCTACAGCAAGCTGAGATGATCCACTCAAACATAAGTCACAAGTCTGAGGCATAAATTGTTTTTGGAAAGGGAACATCTTCAATGTAGAAAAAGATCCGAATGTAGCAGATTGGGGCGGTAAGAAAAGCCACACTATTTGAAGTGTGTCTGGATATGACAGAGAGAGAACAGTTTATTAGGTATGTTCTAATCCTACAGTCTAAAATGTGTTTATTCTAACCAGTTGTGGAATTAAGGGCCTTGCTCAACGACCCAGTAGTGGCACCTTGGTGTGTTTGGTGTGGCACAAAGTACAAATAATTTGTTATTGTAGTTAAGTAGATTTTTCTGGTATCAGTACTTTACTGCACTATTTATTTTTTGGACAACTTTTTATTTTTCTCTATTTTTTTAAATCTATTTGGTGACATGATCAATATTTTTTCTTCTTTTTGGGTGCCATTTTCAGCCTATCAACCTATTTTGTGTCCTTACACAGTTTTTTTTAACCTACTACTGGTGTATCATTCCCCACAGATGTACAAAGCTAACAACAAGCAAGGCAATAAGAAGTATTAAGGCTAATGTGGATGAGACAGAGGGACATTCAGAGGGAAACAGACACATTCCTGATCACCCGATCATCATCATCTTTCCTCTGCTTGTGTTCTATATGGTCTTTGTTGAGCATGGATACAGTCATCAGGTAACAAAAATGTAAATTATTTTGTATTAATATATTAATATGATGTGAGGTCCAGTTAGTAGTAATGGCTACTTTTTACTTAAGTACATGTAAAAGTCCAAACTTCTTTACTTTAACTTAAGTGAAAATGTGTAGTCAGTACTTCAACTTTTACCAGAGTCTTCTAAAACATGAGTATATGTACTTCTACTTCAGTGAAGGATGTGTGTACTATTGCTATCCTGTGCAAATATTCAACATTTTAACCACAGAGCTACTGCTTTCCAGAGGAAATATATATATATATATATATATATATATATATATATATATATATATATATATATATATATTTTTTTTTTTTTTTTTTATGTTACTGTTTACTGTACTTTATAATCTTTTTTTAAAGAACAATTATTTTATTATGGCATCTTTGCTTTACAGCATATGAGCAAAGACTTTTGCACGATATGAGCTTCAAATGACAGACTGGAGTCGATAATCACACTCTTTCACTGCGGTGGATGATGCAACTGAAAGGACACTGAGAGCAGCTATTTAATCAGAAAGCTTACTGTCCCCAGTGAAATCGTCTCGTCATAATTAATTAGGAGGAAATTACTCAGCATCTAGTATTGCTTAAAAATTAAGCTGGTGTCTGTCATCTGGTATTGCTTAAACATACAGTGTGTAGCTAATACCATGTCTATGATTAGACCCCATGAGATGGAAAACCAGTAGTTTGTCATTTACTACTTCAACCAGCACTGATTTAGTAGTGTGAGTCCCGAATTAGTTACTGAATTACTGTTGCTATGTATGGTCTACCTCTCACGGACAATATCAAGAGGTATATTGCTCCATCAAATCTACAGTGCTGGTATCTGGGTATTTATGTGCACTTTCAATCCAGTGGTTATTTTCCCAGCAAATTTGGACAAGTTTTGAACATTTATTCAGTTGTAGATTGTAGACAGTTGTGTATTAACTGGCTAAACCATGCTCTGAAAATAGTTCATAATTTATTAATTATAAGCAGTATGGTGTAGGAATTAAATATTGCATGAGAGTGAATAGTGCTGTGTGTTTATTTCAAAGTGATTAATTCTATGCAGGGCATCTAGAAAGAGGGCCACACACATCAGCCTTTTTTTTTTTTTTTTACAAGTGTTTTAGTGATTGTGCAACAAACAAAACACCATCTTCAGATGAAATTACTTTATTTCAAGCCCTACATAGTGGACTGGGTTTTACCTTTGAATGGTAGAACTTTTGGTAGGTCAAGATTGCTTCTGCATGGACTGCGGCATAATTATCAACATTTTACAGCACTGATTATATTTAAGGAAGATCGAAGAAAACAAACAGTAAAAGCAACAATGATGTCCTGACCACTTAACAAACTGGTAATGACTTGAAATGCCCTTGAAATTAAATAAATAGAATATATCATATATGGTATATTGTGTTGTGTACAAAATGAAAAAGCTTCAGGTCATCATCAGGTCATCGTTAGCAAAATTCAGTTTGTGATGGAATTATATTTTTGTGTTGGAAAGTGGTGGAAATGGTTTCTTCCTCATGTCATCTCATGGAGTCTTTAATAGCCATTTTTGCTCTTTAGGGATGAAAATATAAATATACATTTGCAACCCTGTAAAGATTCTGTGTGGTAATGTCTGTTGGTAAAATTGCTATATAAATTTAATTTAATTAAAAATATGCAAGTGTGTCAAATCTAAGTACACATTAAAATGTGTGACATCTTCATGTGAGAGCCTTAGGACATGTGTGGGTGAGAGAAAATATTTGGCAAGGAATTATTTACTCTGGCATGGTTTGCGTAACAGTTAAGAATGAAATATTTGAAATACACTTTCTCTCTCTCACACACACTTCTCAAGTACATACTGTAAATACAGTCTTACTTAGCTTTTCTTTTTAGATTTGGTTTTTGGAAGAATAGCCATTTATCAAAACAGTTATTTTTTCCCCCCCCTGAAAAAATACTGTATTAGCCATAGTGTCTGAGTCTGACCATCACACACAATGTTAGCAGAAATCCATTTCACCAAAGAACAGCTGGTAAGTGTTGTAAAAATGTTCCCAATAATTGAAAGGTCTCATATGCATATTGATTAATTGGCGTTTACCCTGTGTACTGTAACTAGAGTCATTACGATAGACCTCAACTCTATAAACACGGAGACACTACGAGGTGTCGAAAATAAAGAGCTCTTTTCTGTGTGTGGCCAACATGCATGTCGAACAAATAGCTTGAAGGGTAGAAGCATTTATGTATCAGTGGCATGAATGGAAGAAATACAAAATAATGACATGTGGTAATCTCAAACTGTATTATTTCTTCTCCCCGATTCCATACAATATTAAACTGTACATAAGACAAATCTGAACTCTCATAATCACATCTCAGTCACACCTCCAGAATAATGTTTATTGCTTTTAAAGTTCTTTTTTTTTTTACTTCATGTTGTCTTCCCATTTTTTCCATTTTTTTCAGTTTTACAATATACAAACAACAAAGAAACCTTACCGCAAAGAAAATTTCTCTTTTTTGTTTTTTCATGTACACCACAAATATACAAAGTAAAGCCTATGTACACTGATAGTTTCATATAATACAGTGATGTAAAATTTGAAATGCAACTAGTCAATTTTATTTCATGTAAACTACAGATATATTATTGTGTTTGTCTGTTGAGAAAACTTTTGACTTCAGTGACTCCATGAATATCTTTTTTTTTTTTTACATATTGGATGGTCTGCTTAAACGAATTGTTTTTTCTCCCATTCAATGCGCTGACATTCAAAAGGTTTCATTACTGATTTTCAAGTTTTTATCTGCAACTATTAATACAAATAAACATTAGTCAAAATATTTCTCCCAAAAAAAGTGCAAAACCCCAGTATTACTAACATTACTGCAAACTATCCCTTGGAGAATATAAACTATCAAAAAAGCAGTGGTGGAATACTAACCTTCGGCTATAGTCTCACTCCTGAACCTCTGCAAAAATGATGGTAAATGTTAACTAATGGGAGTTGAGATGGTTTACTTTTTATATTTTTCTCATCTCTGTTCACATATAAACCACAGGAAACAAGTGCTTTTTTCTTTTAAATAGTTCTTATGCAACTACAGTCCCCAGCATCTATAATCATTTTAAATACAGAATTAAATCCCACCAGTACATCAATCTCATATAATAGTAATAATACAAATTAAATGTTTTATATACAATAATAAAATATATAGATGCAAATTTAAGCACTTTCTTACTCGATCTCTCTTTTTTTTATAGCGCAAAGAACATATATCTATTTAAAATAAGAAGACATTTTAGCACTGCATGAACATGACAAATGTACAATAGAACAAATAGATAAAAACACATATTTTTAAGGGTTAGGGGTCGTTCCTTAAAAAGAAAAGAAGGGAAATTCTATTCACAATCACCTTATTTGTAGAAATCACATCTCACCACTAGATGTCTGTGTTTGTTAGTGGTTTTCCCACTGCACAGGTGAATTGCTTTTCAAACAGTTGTACTTAAGTTCCATTGTCGCAATTAGCTTTGCTTTATGTTGCTTGTACTTGTGTTATAGTACTGCAGAACAATTGTTGAATTATTATAGTAAAAATGTATGTAGAATGTATGCAATACACCTAAATCAGACCAAGATTTACAGCAGTTCAATGTCTGGAATGAACATTTGTATGTAAAGAGGGAAAATAGCTGTAGATATTAATAATACTATCATTTTCTGGAACAAAATAAAATAAATGGTATTGGTAAATGTTTTCATAATTTACCACCATGTTTTTTAAGTTATGAGAAATGTATGGAAAATGTAATGTTATGGGCCGTTATTGATTCACATGATTACAATGAATTTACAGACGATCCCTTTGTTTAGAGAGAACAACATTTGAGAGAAGGTTTTTTTTTTTTTTTTTTTTTACATGATCTCTATCAAATGAAATTAATATCTGGGCTTTTGTATTCACATTGAAACCAATGAAAAATGAATGCAGTTAATTGACAGGTTCTTAGTAATTCAGCACATAAACTTGTTCTGATTCTGTGTGTGCATGGCACATGTAATATATATTTAGTTTACTTCAAGCAGTGGACATATATTAGATATTTATAAACTAAAATATTTATATAAATGTGTCATAAATAAGGAATGGATATTTATTTCAAAGGTTTTTGTTTGGTAAAATTGAAATGCTTTCTAATTGAAAATGAATTGCAAAAAGAATAGTGCAACAGAAATAACAAAACTTAAAAATTGGTTAAAACCATTCAGACTAAAATGAAAAAAAAAAAAATGTATAGTATAAATTTAGACTGTGAGAATATACTGTATATTGACAAAGAGATAGAGGCAGAGAGTGCTCAATATAACCAGCATCTAAACAAAGCATTTTAACTATGGGTAAGTTTAAGAGTCTCTGTTTCTCTGTGCCGCTCAACCAGGATAAGGGAAGGAGAAAGAGATGTAGGAAGAGATGGTGGTGGAGGAGTCAGGGGTACCAGGCTTTTGAGTGGATGGGGGGATATAGATGGAGGAAGAGAAGAGAGCTGAGGTAAGGTCCCACCCAGACCTGCTGTCTTAGCTTCAGGAATGTGAGGTCGGCCTCCCATCCTGTTCTCCTTCTCTTGGCTGGCATGGAAGTCTGGCTCATTTTCATTCTCCGAGCTACAGTCACTCAGGTCTGTGATTTCCAACTCAGAATCTGACCCTGGGTCTTGTTTCATTCCTGCACGTCGATCTGATGGACTCTGCACTCCTCCTCCACTTGCTAACCCCAGTGATCCCAAGCCTAAACCTAATCCCACCCCAATCCCACCTCCAGCTACCCCTGTAATATTAATGTTTTCTCCTCTTTCCCTCTCACCAATGCCAGAACCCAAAATACCCATCTCAGTCCGGCCTTGAAGTAAACTACCTGGGTATGATGGGATGCAGAGTCGTGGTGCCTGACCACCCACTGAGCCGTTAGCTCCTCCTGTTTGAGCACGTTCTGCTCCTGCTGTATCCCCAGGAGGCAGGAGTGAGGAAAATGGATGAGGAAGCTGTGCCAGGCTAGACTGAAGTGGATTTGGATAGAAGTGTGAGGGGTAGAGCGAGCCTGGGGGCAGTTTAGGGCAGTTGTTGAGGGATAAAGCCCCAGGGAGATATGGGTTGAAGCCCCAAGAGTAGTCAAATGCAGGGTTACGGGGGTAAGGACCCAACATGGATGGAGGTTTGGAATAGCAGGGGGCTCCTGTTGGGAGGAAAAGAT
Organism: Silurus glanis; assembly: GCA_014706435.1. Classification (NCBI taxonomy): domain Eukaryota; kingdom Metazoa; phylum Chordata; class Actinopteri; order Siluriformes; family Siluridae; genus Silurus; species Silurus glanis. Next base: position 6,741,095 of record JAAIIK010000023.1, read on the forward strand.
GAGAAGAAGTGGGATTAAGTAGAGTTAACACAACAAATATTATCTTTTTTTTTAAACGCAATGATCCAAAACAAATAAATTAAAGAAAGAAATCAATTTTCCAAGAAAACCTTTCAACTGGAAAGGTTTGGAAAGTATCAACGCAGCTGCATTAATTAAAACACTTGTTGGATAAATTACTTCACATTGGCAAAACTCCTTCCTCCACATTTCCCCTCACACCCTCATGACTTCTTTCCCTTTACACTTTCCTCATCTTCACACCCTTCCTGGCTCTCTCTCTCTCTCTCTCTCTCTCTCTCTCTCTCTCTCCCTCTCACTCTCCCTTTTCTCCTGTTATTTGCTATGCACTCCTAATTTGACAGTGCTAGAGTCTTTCTGTGTTCTGGGCCAGGAGTAGCTTGCAGACACATGAATATTGAATCAGTCAGGCAGGCCTCGCTTGCTTATGAAAACACAGTAATGGACGCCCACAGGCCACAAACTGAAGCCTGCACCCTCAATTAGGACCTTCCTGCCTGGGAAGGGATTAGGACAGGGAGGACACATGGGAGCTAGATCAGGGTAAAAAGGGGAGGAGGAAGGAATAGGACCTGAGGACAAACAAAGTAAGGGGGGCAAGTCAGGGTAGAGAGGTATGTACACATACACACAAAAAGACACACGTGCTCCACACCAACACACATTCTGATGCACTGATACTTTAAAGCAAATACGGACTAGAGACAAAGGAGTGCACACACACACACACACACACACACACACACACACACACACACACACACACACACATACATTGACTGCTGCATGACCTTTCGCAGGGTATATGCTGAAACTTGTCCTTTGAAATTCAAATGTGTCTACTAAAATGCAAATATAAACTAGCATTAACATGACAAACGAATGCCTTGGATCGAATTAGGATCTGATTTCACCTAATGATTGAAACACACAACTGCCTCTTCCAGCACAAATATTTATTTTACATATTTCACTCTCACACACACCAAAATTTAATCCCCCACCTTACAGAACACTTAAAAAAAAGTCCTATTGAATGAAAACCTGATTTTAAGAATGAGAAGTAGAGTTTGCAGAGGTAAATGTTTTCTTCTCCAATAACATTCCTTTACACTTTACATCAGGTTATCAGGTCAATGAGATCATCAACTTAAAGAAAAAGACAATCTCTTGACCTCTGCCAGTTTATTTTCTAAGCCATTTAATTAAAAGATTCAAATACAAATTCTACTAAGCCTATATTAATCTTAACTTTATATTATATGCCTTTTATCATATTATTTAATAATTAACATAGTAATCAATTATAATCAATTATTTTAGTTTATAATGAATTACGTTACTCTGTGATGTTATTGCACATGTGCTCGTTTTAGTTTAATGCATTTATGGTTATTTGGTTAGAAAAACATGTTTGTTCTAGAGATGGACAGAATGGCATATGAGTCAATATCTGTTGATATATGTTTAACATATGATGCACTGTTCTGCTTACCAAGGCCAAAAAACTCTGTGACCCAGAATCCTAATTAGATAGTATGCAAATGTGCACTATCAATTGATAGATTGTATGTGATGTCCAACATGTTTCAGCTAATCAAAAAATGTATAAATTAGAGCTTCTTTGAGTAAGCGAAAACACACTGACCGACTTACTTCTGGACACAGAGGAAAACCAAAACAATCTTTGATACGACAGATTAAAGGCACTGGAATTTAACCTTAATTTGAAAATACTGACCTTTGTGATTCCTCAGATATCTTTTTTTACTTTTTTCATAATTGCATACCTTTAAGCCTCAGTTTCTTTTTAATGTCTGACTTCAATGAGAAGATTAAAAGGAATAGAGTTTGCAATTTTATTTTCTTTAGGGAAACTTAAATTTATATTCTATTAGTAACACGTAAGTTGATTATGAATGAGAAAATTGTTGAACTTAATAATGACTAAATTGTTATAAATTGTATTTTAGGTATATTTATCATAAACACAGATACGTTGTTACTTTTATTATTCCTAATACACTACATTACCTTGGGTTTGAAATTTAAAATGTATATGAAGCATATAATAATAATAATAATAATAATAATAATAATAATAATAATAATAATAATAATAATGATTATAAAATCAATAATAATGATTTGTATGTATATTCCTGTAAATAATAATACACGTTAAAATATTTCCCATACATTTCTTCTTACATGTTTCTCACTCACCTGAACCAAGGAATGGAAAAGTGTCCAATCTTAGCTTATCACCCTCTGGGGCCCCTGTGCCACGGTCAAACAGAGTAGTTCCACGGCCAGAATCGGGCAACCGAGGAAACAAAGACTGCAAGGCCTAAGAGGTTACAAATAAAAAGGAATGAACAAAAAGGGCATGTGAAAACAGGTGAAGGAAAGCAAAGAAAAAAAGAAAAGGAAGAAACCAAATACAGAAGAGTTATTTTTATGAACTCTTCTATAGTTCTTGGTGTGAGAATCGCAGCAGAGACTCACTCTTTTTAATACCACCATCCAATGATCAAGAACATCTGTCATTTCTTATTTTGAGTGACTATCCGGTATTCACCGGTGAGCAATCTTATACTCTCTTTCTTCTTTAATTTCTTATATTCTTTTTTGGATCAATACTATCAATGAATCCACCAGCCAAGGTGAGAATGAGATGGCAGGGATAATATCTTCTTTGGTTTTAAGGCCACTTAACTCCCACTTTGTCTTTTCACTCTTCTTTCTCCTTCACTTTACTTTAGAACCCCCACACCCTTTATTCTTTCTCTCTTTTTGACTCTATAGTCTTGATAACTTTCACACAATATTGTAAATGGTCAGTCTGAAAACTGCTTTTTTAATGTATGTGAAATTTTAATAGGTATATATATATATATAAATTAGTTATTATTATACCTATTTAATATTTTATGAGTTTGTTATCTTCGTATCATTTTATTTAGACGTTATCTTCTTGACATGTCTTATCCTCTTATCTATCTTGCACATTTATATTTTATAGTGCTATATACCATACCTTATTACCTACTGCACCTTTTGCACATTAATCACTCTCACATCTGTACATATGGACCATACCCTCATTTAACACATTGGTATTTATTGTAAATAGGCCGCTTATGCACTTCTGGTTAGATGCTAACTGCATTTAATTGGCTCTGTACTTTGCACAATAACAATAAAGTTGAATCTAATCTAATCTGATCTAATCTAATCTAATCTGATTTAATCTAATGGATATATCTATTTATACTTCATAAATCTATAGGTAGTTTCCTAATTTTTGTAAGTGTTTACTGATTCATCATATAGATAGAATATTCTAATGACTGATTATTAGCAGTCAATTAAACAATGCTGCTTCATAGTCTTTAACCCCATGCTGCCTTATATGTAGATTACTGTACATACTTTATACATTAGATATATCTGCATTATAACACATATAATTTGAAATACATAACAGCTGTACCTTAATTCAATTCCTATTCACATTTTTATTTTAGACATACAGAGAAGATTATATGTCGGTCATCCACCAATTCTCACATACCTCCGTGGTCACAGGGCTACAATCTGTTGTAGCTGCCCCTCCATTGAAGTGGTTCTGGGCTAGCAGAAAAGGAGAGCTGGCCATGTCTAACAGAGGATAATTCACTAGGACCACCTTACTGAAGTTAAATTTGTAGGTGAACCGCTTTCCTTTAGTTTTGTGCAAAATGCGCTTGTTGTAGTAGTACCTGGAGAATGATATGAGTAAATAGAGTGCAGACAGACAGCGAGAGAAGAAAGAGAAAAATTTGAAAAAAGGAAAGGAGGATTGGTGAGGTTAGTGACAGAAACTAAAATGTAAAAAGTACAATGTTAAATACAAAGCAGTGTAAAAAAAGCAGAAATGCTAGTAATAATCACAACCACAACAAAATAGACTCATTAATAGAACATCTAAATATTTTGAAATAAACACACTGTTGTCTGTTTGTTTTTTCACAAAAAAAGATGTATATTCACATTTTCTCTGCGGTTTCATTTTTTGCCATGCATGAGCAATATCATAAAACAGTTTAATAATTTGATGACATATTTTATACCATGAAAATTTTTAATCCTATTTGTTTCATTAAATGTAGATTTTTTTTTAATTATAAATAGCTTAATCATTGAAACATGCTCTCTATAAATATATAAATGCAATATTATATTCCTTTCGAGAAACTAGGCCAGAGACTGCAAGTGTGCAGTCCATTATAGGAGCATTAAAACAATGCTGAATTTCTTCCTAAATATGTTGAAATGCAAAAACGTTAGTTCTAAATCACTGTAATACGACTTTCTGCTAAAGAAAGTAAAATATATATATATATATATATATATATATATATATATATATATATATAAATAACAAATATGTATAATAATATATTCAAGTATATTCAGGTTGTACATAGTAGTAGTAGCATAATAATAAAAATAATGTGCTTGTTTTCAGTGACTTCATCCTGCTAAACTCAGTTTCCTATTCCAAAGCGTTTTATGGTTGGGTTCCTTCTATTCAGCTCAGTAGGCTACACAAGTGCCCATAATGCAACCTGCCACACCAGTGATTTGTACGCTTTGCTTGCATGGCAATTGAGCACTGTCCCTTAATTGAGCAATTAGAATAGGCTAATCAAAGAGGCCAATTATGGCCTGCACCAATTCATAACAATTAACAGCCATGACAGTGTCTATTAAAGAGGGGATGGGGGGTGGGGGGCGTGTGATGGAGAATGAAAAGGAAGAAGTCTGAAAGATGGAATTGTCTGGTAAATAATTTAAATATGCAAGAAAAAAGATTGGGGTTGGTTTGATACACAAAACAATTAAAAATGCATGCTACAAATCAATTCAAAGTTTGGTATTGTTCAATAAAGGTTTTGACAAAAATATTACATGCTGTAAGGATCCATATCTATCTATCTATCTATCTATCTATCTATCTATCTATCTATCTATCTATCTATCTATCTATCTATCTATCTATCTATCTATCTATCTGTTTTTAAACTGTTCAGTTCGTTGTTTGATGGTCTCTATGAAAATGAGAAACATTAAGAAAAGACACAAAATAAATGAATAAAATGAATATAAAAATATGAACCAGATATTAAATATCTATGTAACAATATATACTTTTGTAACATTTTACATAATGATTATTTTATATAACATTTTGTAAAATGTTACAAAAGTATATATTGTTACATAGATATTTAACTATTAGATATTTAACTCATATATTTATCATCAAAAACTGACACTCACTGGATGTTTTTTTTTAATCCCAGGAGTTGCTGAAATGCTCACTAGACTGCTCAATACAATGTATTAATGATCAGGGGTACATGTGTTCCTATTAAAGAGTCTAGTGAATGCATGTAGTAAAAGTTAGCTGAATTACACAAAGTTTCTAGACATACTTTTCTATGTACACACATTAAACCTACACACTGAGAAAGCCCACCTCAGTGCACGGCTAAGCTTGTCGTAGTTCATGTGAGGCTTGCACTTGCGAATTCCCCAGAGTCTCGCCACTTCATCCGGATCTTTGATCACAAATTCGCCATAGTCTCCCTGCCAGGCAATCACCCCCTGGTATTCCTCCTTCTGCAGCAGCTCCAGGATGAAATGCCACAGCTGGATCTGCCTGGAGCCAGGGCTAGACTCTGGCTTATAGGCCCAGTCTGGAAAGGCAAAGCCTGAGGAAAGCAAACGTAGGAAAGATAGAGGACATGGATGAGACGTGTTGGTTTTTTTAATGTTTGCTAGGGGGCACAGCTGTCTAAATGTCGTATGCACATAGGGGTTGAGTATAAAACTTCTTAAACTTAGCTCTAAAACAAGCACAGAATAATAAGCATAATAGGCATATTAATCAATAAAAATGTATTTTGGCATTTTTGATTTCAATACTACAATTCTATTTTTTGATTAATAAACATTTTGATAACTCTAAACCTCAATCATTTTTAAGAAGTGATATGATTCTTTGATATGATTCTGCTCACCTGGTGTCCAAAGAGCTGGGACAGGTGGAGTGAGGAGCAGGTCACTAACACAGTTACAGTCCATGCTTCCACTGCACCTGTACACACACACACACACACACACACACACACACACACACACACACACA
>JAAIIK010000023.1:6747324-6760399 GCA_014706435.1 Silurus glanis
ACACACACACACACACACACACACACACACACACACACACACACACACACACACACACACACGCGCGCTCTGTAATAACTAGACTCCTGATCAATAGCAAGAGCCAGATCCTTAATACAAAATCATCATCTACTGTAAACTTTGCAATTTCAGCATTAATATATGATTTTACACATCACACCCGTTGTTCTGAATCACGAAATATAATTCCGGTGACCTTAGAAACACTCCTTAGAACATATTCATTTGATAGATATCTTTCAAGATTTGTGCTGAAAGCTAACCCCCAATAGACAAGTGTCAGATCAATGAGCATTACATTACAAAGAACTTGTGTAATAAGATCCTTTCATATATCTGTAGCTATGAAGTAGGACCAAACAGTGAGACTGTCCAAACAATTAACTAAGCCTATTTTTAGATGTGCTTTTTAGTGTCCATATGGGAGCTATAATATAATTTTTTATTCAAAAAGTTTTTTATTTTATTTAAACATTTAATATTATTGGCAGAATTAGTAAAGGGCAGAATTAGTAAAAAAAACAAAAAAAAAAACAAAAACAAAACAAAAAAAAAAAGGACGCGTATAAGTGGGGAAATACATTCTTACTTGGGATGTCACAATAATATAAAGGTTGTTTTACAATGCTGAGGTGAAAAAAAAAACACTACATGGTACCTTTAATACTGGTCTCTCCCTCACTGCCTCAGTCCTCTCTCCCTCTCTCTTCCCTCGTCTCTTCTACTACACTATTTAATTATGCTCTGTGAATTTTGGATCTTCCCTCCAGCATTGAAATGGAACGTGAATTATTAAGGTGTGTTTGTATAAATTATTATTGCTAACTCCAGGCACTTCTCTCTTCCATGCACTCGATGCATGTGCACACACATACACACAAACACTCTCTCTCTCTCTCTCTCTCTCTCTCTCTCTCTCTCTTGCCTTTAGTCTTAGAACTGTCCAGTTACAGAGTTACTTGCTCCATCTCTACTATATCTTCTTGCTCTCTGATCTCTGTTCTTTTTTTTTAATTCATCTTCCATTTCTTTATCTGTTTTTTTTTCTTCTGACACACACACTTTCCTTCTGGGATTGGCCAATTAATGCAAATTAATTTAATCCAAAGCATTCACAATGAAATCAAAACAATTATTTTGCTTATTTTGTTTGTATCTTTAATACAGATATACCTTAAATGCACTGTAGTTATCCAGGTGCCACCTCACAGCTCCAGGGTTCACAAATTAATCCTTAGCTTAGGTTATTGACTGTATGGAATTTCATATTTTCTATCGTTCAGCATACGGGCTTCCACCTGGTTCTCTAGTTTGTACAATTTCCCAAAAATATTCCAAATGTAGACTTGGTACTGTAAATATCTGTAGGTGTGAATGAGTGTGTGGACAGATCCAATGCAATCTTGACCAAGATTAAGTAGTTAATTACATGCATTTTTCTGTTTTTTTAGACACACAAACCATAGTGAGTACATAACGCTATTAGAAATAATTAACTATGTATTTTGTATACTGTAAAGTACATCAATCTTTTTTTTTTTTTTTTGCTATAATGTTTAGAACCACAGATTATTACTGCTTTTTGGTGAAAATTATCTGAGAATAATTCACCGGAATTAAAAAATATATACCAGTAATTATAATATATTTCTTAAGGTCACGTGTGTTGAAATCACAAGAGAAAATACACCATCCTTATTATTAGCCCGTTCCTAAATCTACACTCTCTACTTATGTATACATCTACCTATAAACAGAAATCTTGTTATTATTCTAACCTATTCATTAGTTCTGAAGCAAACTGCTGAAAAGTCCAACCATCACGAGACACAGGTTCAAATAAGCGCTATGGTCACATCATCATTATGAAGACAAGCAAGACAGTTCTACTAGCAGACAGGTTGCTTAGGATATTTGTGTAGGATGTTTTTTTCTTTTTCCCTCCTCTCTTTTTATATACATCTCTTGTCACATGATTAAATCCCAGAATTCTACATGCCGTTTTTGTACATCCTACAAGTACTTGGCCTTTTCTGTTCTTCAGGATTCAAGTTTACATCTTTTTCTTTATGGTGTAAGCTTACACATCTGGCACTACATCCTGGACTTCCAGAACTGCTCAATACATTTTTTATTTTTTTTATGTTTAACTGAAAAGTATTGTTTGATCATCTTTGTTTATTTTTGCACATATTATCATCTTGAGCAAAAGATTTTCTTAATGTTCAAAGAAGGTTGCAAGGATTTATGGTTGACTCGTTACTAAGATCATATTTCAAAATCATTTGGAAATTCAATTATCAACCATCCACCAGCCAGTTCTGCCTTATAATACGTCAGCTACCAACCAAGCAATTTGAAAGCTCGCATGCTTCTTCCTGTATGCATGAAGACAATTGAGTATGTACTTTTAAGCTGATGCTCAGCCTGAATCACACTACAGCTCAACACATCTGGAGGAAAGTGCTTTATGGCCTAATGTACTACTAAATATATACACTGAAATATTAATGATAACTGAAATCACTGTTTGGTTTAAGTCACAGTATTTTTCCTATTTTTGATGTTTTATTGATCAGAAGGTCGGAGGTTGAATCCCCAGCACCACCATGTTGCCAGTTGTTGGGGCCTTGAGCAAGGCCTTTAACCCTGTGTTGTATCGTAGCTGACCCTGCTGTCTGAAACTAGCTTTCTAACAAACTGGGGTATTTGAAGACATTTATTTCATTTTGCTGTAATGTATATGTGACAAATAAATACTTCTATTACTTCTTCTACTAATACTTTCCCAAACACTAAACATTTTGTGGTTTCCTTCAAACTGAGTACAATTTGAGTAAAATAGAGCTGTACATACAGCATGACTTTTACATACTTTTAACACTTCTACCACCTCAGCCACAGAGTAAACAAGCCAATTCTTTCTCTCTTTCTCTTCCTCTTTCTCTCTTTCTCGCTCTCTTTTCCTCTCTTACTCCCACTCAGTAATTTTCCGTTTGATTTCGGAGGTAATGCATTTTTTACAAATCAAAGAGGAAGCCAGTCCACCCCCCACTACTTTTGCCCAATCTCCCTCTCTTACCCCCCCTCCTTTTCCCCCAGGCAGGTGAAGAGATAAAGGAGCCCCCATCATTTCCTTGTTAGTTTTGATTTGGGCAGCACAGGGCTTTCAAGTTCCTCCCATCACCCCCAGAAACATTATAACTATCAGCCCTGGGAATACATCTCCTTACACACTTCTAGATATGGAGATACACAGTGATGTGCAACAACAAACACACTAGCACATTGCATGGAAATGCATTGTGCATTTACAAATGCTAAAAAATAAAAAATATATAATACAGCAGTCTAAATTTGATCTACAACATGGTTTTAGTGAACTATTTTAAACAGCACTGTGCATGCCTACAATTTAACAATAAAGTACAATATTAAAAAATACATTTAATGTAAATAATTTTTTAGTAGTTTTGGAGCTATTTAAATTATTTTATTTAAACTCAGTGCTTTATTTATATCAAAATATGAATTCTTTTTACACAACTGTTTTTTTACTTTGTGAAATATATCAATCTTCCTGTTGCATTTACAGCAGGGGCTTGTGTATCTAATTTTGTCATTTACAAAAAAATGGAAAATGTTAGAAAATAATTTACCATGTACCAATGAACCATGTGCCATTTTGTTCATGAACATGCACAAAAACACTAGTATTCGTTTGCACCCATATTCGGACAACAACATTCTGCAGCAACAGTGACCAATGCAAGAAGAAAGAAAACTACTGGTGGATGTAAACTTTAAGGTATTATGTCAGGGATGATATGAGGAATAATATTTGAGAGGAACCAACTAAATAAAGGACTAATGCTCATCTGGGTAACATCATATGCTATGATTATATATAATTCCCCTCTAAAACTGTGGGGTACATGATCCGAAAGTACATCTATAGTGCTAAAGATATCGTAGCACTTGTACCCATTGTAGCAAAGCTATTCAGATCATTTACATCAATATGGTTTCTAAGTGGTACCATCCACAGTAATCTGATATGTCTTTGGGCGCTGCATGTGGGGCCATCTTCAGCAGCAGCTCTACTTCAAATTATCAGTTTCAAAAGACCTATATTACAGTACATGATGTGCTTATCTTAATAAAGTGCAATTATTTTAAAAATGCTTCTTTGGCAATGGTAGACATTTACAGAACGGTGAACATCTACATCTAGAATACAAATCTTTGGTTTTAATTTACAAAACATATGTATGGTTTTGTATGGTAGATACATTTACCTTCTATACATAAAACGCTTCTATGTATCTACTATACATAGAAACTTTCTATGTATAAAAGATAAATATTTCTACCATACATAACCATACATATGTTTTTTTTTTAATCTAACCAAAAATGTGTATAATTTAATGTTAATTTCTTCATCTGTTTATTTTTTCTGTAAATGTTCTCCATTCTGTAAATGTCTACCAATGCCAAAGAAGCATTTTTTAAATAATTGCACTATTATAGGTTAATTACGACCTGACTTAAGTCATACCTAAATATTTACTTCAAATACTTGTAATGAAAGAAAATTCATCCAAAACATCCTATATTTGTTTGTGCATTTATTCATATGCAATGTTACAATGATTCAACTAAACAGGGGACAAATGTGGTTCAGCAGAAACTATTTAGGAAGGAAGAAATAAGAGGAAAATGGTGACATACGGGTGACACTGTATCCAGCAGCATAGGGAAAATGAAGAAGAAAGGACTTTTGAGTGAAAAGGTAACAACAAGAGGAAAGTAATGGGTCTAGCTTTTTGAAGATGCCCAATGCATGAAGAACATTCTCAATATCTGTCCAATCTTTATGTGTTGGACTCAACTGTTTCTATGCAGCTACTCTGTTTGCAATTCATCAAACTGTATCTCTCTCTCTCTCTCTCTCTCTCTCTCTTTTCTGTTCTTCCTTCCTTCTGCTCCATCTCACTTTTTATGTATCCCTTTCCCTGTCTTGTCTGCTCTGACACTCCTCTGCACAGCCCCAGGGTCGAAGAACAGAGAGACTGGCTGGTGTGGTGTTTGTTAGAAGTGATGAAGAGAAGGAGTAGGAGGGAGTGAGGGTTTGTGGAGATAGAAGCTGAGGACATGTCAGACAAAATGTGAAAACACAAGTGGAGTTGGCCAGAAATCACAGTACATCATCATTAGGGTATCAACCTGATCTCATGAAGAATCCGTTTGAGCGAGGGTGATGTGCTTGGATTGTGTTCAATTTTGCAAAATTAGCATTTGAAGAAAAACACACACCTCGTCTGCAACTCTAACTCTAACCTTTCCTGACTTTTACTTTCAATTAAATTTCTTGGCATATTAGAGTTATTTTAATTTATTTTTAAAGAAGGAAATTGTACTACGCTGTCGAGTAGAAACGCGTCAGTGCATGTCATGAAAGTTATTTGATCAGCATTTTTCTCTAAACTTTTATCCACAGCTTTTAAAGCAGCACAGCATTTTCAATCTGACTGAAATGTAAATGGGTTTTACACAGTTTATATCACGTAATCACTGTCGTTTGTGCTCTATAATCAGCAAAATAGCATTTCTAAATCCTAAATTTGTACATTTGTACAAGTTACTCAAAACTATTGCACTTCTGATCAACCTATACAGGTAGATTAATGTTGTGGTAACAGAATTTGTTGCACTTGTTAAAAAAATGCTTAGTAGGCCTCAGTAAAAGTTCATGATGGATTTGGATTGTAATTAATAGAAACTTAGAATTGATAGAAACTTCTAAGGAATAAACTCATTGATGAAAAACTTTTACATACCAACTTCATAACCTATTGATCTCTGTAAAGCTGAGTTGGAACAATTTCCATTGTGGAAAGAGCTTTACAAAATAAAACTGAACTGAATTGAAATCTATCCAAACATACTGATACATACAGTGAATAAATATGTGGTCGATATCATTTGTACATGCTGCTAGTTTTAATAATAAACCAGCCTCTTTGTTTTAATGTAGGTTTGGATCAGTTCTAATTCAAGTTTAACGTTTTTTCTTTTTATCCAGTATCAGATTTTAACCCCATCGATTCACACATAAAGTTACCAAAACTGTATTTTTACTTGTCAATAAAGGGAGTACAGGGGTAAATGTTTTTACCTGAGAAGGTGCATGTGCTGTAACTTTCATCACCTATTTACAGATAGTTTGTAAAAGTTTCACTAAATGCAAACTCAGAGGTAAAATGTACTCTGATTGGCACCCATATCTTTTATCTCAGGTTAAAGCTTGAGTTTGGATATTAGGCCAAATGATGCATCTTATACTTTGTATAGGTATAAAAATAGTGCTACAGGTAAGTCTACAGGAGTTGAGGTGTAGCCTTGATGCCTCAGAGACAGGTGCATGAACTTCATGGGGTGCTTCAAACTTGGTAATAATGAAACCCTGTGTTAAACCTTTTTTTTTTTTTATAGGAGTGAGTGATTAAATTATAAACGTGACACTCCGATGGAAAAAAGTGAAGTTTTGCGGAGTTGCTGAGAAAGATGGAGGGAGTCTGGCTGAAATAAAACACGAGCTGATAGAGCGGGTGAGCGCGAGGTACCAGCAGTCTTTTTCTCTCTATTTTACAGAACACGGGCCTTAAGATATAAGGAAAAGAGGGGGGGGGGGGGGGGGGAAAAAAAAAAGTATCAATCGATAGGGTTAAATTATTCATCGTCATTAATTATCGATCGCTCTCCGCTGCCGGTTCGTCCGCCTCGCGCCCGAGTTGAAAGCGGGGAAAGCGCGCTTTATTAAAACTGGCTCGAGCCTCATTGTTTCATGTCCCGCGGCAAAGAGAAAAAGCTCGAGCTTGGTTCGACCAGAGTCGGAGAAAAACACACATACATACGCACGCACGCGCGCACATGCACACGCACGTACGCACCCGCGCGCACACACTTACACCAGCAGTCGACACCCCCCCAAAAAACTCCCCCACCCCAAAACCCCCAGCTCCCCCTCCCTCCTGTTCGCTCTATCTTTCCGCGCGGGAGAGCTTTGGGAGGCTCGCGCGTTGTTCACGGGGCGGCTGTGTCTCGCGCCGATCGATACGGGATCAATGGCTTGCGCTGACTAATAGCCAGAGAGCGCCTTTGATCTCGCGACTGAGAGATCAAAACCCGCGCGAGAGAGAAGAGAGAGAGAGAGAGAGAGAGAGAGAGAGAGAGAGAGAGAGAGAGAGAGAGGATGCGTAAAAGGAACAAGCTGCGCCGAGCGCGCGGACCTTAAACTTCACGCCCACGCGCGCAGACGCGCTACAGCGTCGAGATGTGACTCTCGGTCTCTTATTATGGATATTAGTATCAGTATCATCACCTGATACACTCTAGGGCTAATGAGCTGGCGTTCTGTATATGCAATAGACTGTACCTGACTGAAGGTTTCAATCTTTGCAAAATAAATTTCAATATGTGAGATTCATCAAGTGAAGGTTTGGAACCTTGTTTGCATGAGCACATGCATATTAATCTTGCATCCTTACATACACTTCTATAACCAAAAATTGTTTTGCTTATACTTCAACAAATATGTGTGCAGAAAATGAATGCATGCATAAAACATAAAATGCATGTACAAAATGTCAAAAAAATGCATGCGTAAAGTATAAAAAACGAAAATTCTGCTGGGAAGGTCAAAACGGACAAATGTTCAGGCTAATGTTAAACATCTAGTTGACTATATGACGATTCTCCACATCTCATGCACTATATGATAATACGATAACCCTTGCTGACAGTCTGATTACGGTCTGCAATGCCATTCTCAGTCCCCGTAAAGACAAGTGGCTTCAGAACACAAGCATCCTGCTCAGTGAATATGCAATATCCTTTGCAATTTCCCACCCACAGCAGATCCGGCAGCTTTTCCATGCTTCCTGTGTCCCTATAATGAATCAATAATGTTGTGGTGGACCTGTGGTTAAAGCTCTGATGATAAAAAAAATTGTGAGTTCAATCCCAGCTGCCAACCGTGGGACCCCTTACCAAGGCCCTTAAGCCTCTCTGTTCATTAAATGACTGTCTTATACAATGGTTTATCCTGTACTCTGACTATAGCCTCTTAAACAAACTATCAGTCAGATTAGGACTAATTAATTCTCCTTTACTTCTGACACAATTTCCTACAGTAGATATGCTTCTCTTGCCATCTTCATCCAAAAAATGAGGTCAGCAAGGCCTGCTTTTCTCCCTCTTTTTTGGCATGTCACATAGCATGGTAAGATGTTAATTGCATAATGGTGTCATGAAGTAACACATAATTTGAGAGTCACTGGAGGCTGTTTTAATATGATAGTAGTATTGAAAGAAAACATTTTGCAGTTTACAAAATGCTTAAAAAAAAAAAAAGAACAAATAGAACCCCATGTGGACAAGATCAGTGAAGGTCAAGTTAATTACTGGGATTGGCCTCCACAATTCTTATTGATTTGTTTTTACATCTGAATAAGGGAGGGGGAGAGAGAGAGAGAGAGAGATGTGATGGTAAATTATATGGATAGATTTATAGGGAAAACCTCATAGAAATATATCAAAAAATATTCTTATACTGTAAAGCGAAAAAATGTTTAAAGCACTATAAAAAAGATGGAGTTGAAGTGAGATGTTATCATTGTTGTATATTCACATTTTTCTGCAAACAGTAAAATGCACATCTCGTCCTAACAAGTGCATTTTTTATGACATTGCTGGCACCAATTGCTCTCAAGCTCTGCTCTTTATCCACCTTTCTCTTCATCCCTCCGCCCCCTGGCCAGTGAGTTACTCTATCGCACTCACTTCCCGAATTAACCACTCAAAAAGTCACCACTGACTCAATCAATATCTCATACATAAACCCTGCTATAATCACTCCATAGGCCGGTCTGACATGTCGGCCTTACCTTCTGCTCTACCCTATCTCACGCAAAAGCCGTTGGATTTCTAACAAGTCGGATAGAAAAGACAGAACTGTCCCCTTTCCAAACCACACCAAGTTCTCAGACAAGTTCTGCAATGAATTTGCAATCATCCAACCTTTTTTGTTCTCCTATTCCTTTCAGTTTCAAGCAAAACAGTCTGGCATCCTGTCCACTTCGCTTATGTTTTCACAAACACATGAAAGAAGTGCGATATTTCAAGAATAATATTAGAATGAGAATATCATGTGATGAAACGCATGATTATTGGGCTCATCACACATACTACAACAATCAACCAGGTCTCGGAGGTCTACATAACTGTATATATTACGTATAGACAAATGCTATGAACATTTCATGAAGTTTAAGGGTTGGGAATTGTATTACATAGTACATATTTACTACTCTTTTAGTCTCTCTCTCTCTCTCTCTCTCTCTCTCTCTCTCTCTCTCTCTCTCTTTATCTCTCCCTCTCTCTTTATCTGTGTAAGTGTTTCACCTACCCCACTATATACAAATAACATGAAATATCATGCTAGAGATAGAGAGAGGGGAAGAGAGAGAGAGAGAGAGAGAGAGAGAGAGAGAGAAAGAGAAAGAGAGGGAGAATTTGAAGATTCCAGGCCCTTTCTTGCAGTCCTCTCTCTCAGGCCTGCCTCTCTCTCTCTCTCTCTGTCTGTCTCTTTTCTTGCGCTTTGATTCTGTGGAGTGGTTTGATCTGTACGAGAGCGAGTTTTGTAAACACACTTTCACGATCCTATAGCCAAAGGCAAGGGGAGAGAAGAGCGCGTATAAATGAGCGAGAGACAGAAAAGAGAACAATAGGGGCATCGCAGAGGAGACACTGGAAAAAAAAAAAGGGGGGGGGGGGACGTTTAATGAGCGGCTTCAGTTGACTGGTGGGCACGCGGACAGACCGAAAATTTGAATGCAAATAAAATAAAATAAAAAATATATAAATAAATAACATTTCCCCCCACGGATGAGTTGATGAAATCTAATGTAACAGTGGATGTCTCCAGCTGCAAAAGCACGGCTGGCTGCGGCATGTCTGAAGCGACATTTCCCGACATTGACATTGAGAGAGAACGAGAGATAAATCGATAGAGAGAGAGAGAGAGAGAGAGAGAGAGAGAGAATTGTGTATGGTAGACAAAGCAGATTACAGTGGAAGCAAATAAAGAGAACAGCAGCGGCAAACAGATTCGGAGCGAAGCCGAACCAATAAATGCGCGCACTCCGATTCTTTTCTCGCTTGTTTTGCTCCACAGCGGCGTGTGTAGTTCCTAATGCATTTAACTTCGATTGGGAGAGCGGTAATAGGACTAACCCGTTGCCTCCATCGCCTCCTCTCCACGGGATGCGCCGAACAAAAGACCTTTAGAGCTACTCTAATACTGACAACTGTGGACGATGAGCTTTAGGCTATTATCAAACTTAGGCCTACTGCACTCCTACACATTCACATTTCTGCAGAGTTACAGCGTTCAGCATTACCCTAAACTACAACAGCAGCACAACTACCACCAACAAGACAAAATTCAACAACAACAACAACAACAATAATAATAATAATAATAATAATAATAATAATAATAATAATAAAACACCACAATGGGGGATAAGGGATTGGCCTTCTGATGAGGCTCTGAGTTGTTGGGTTGGTGCATGATGATTTCTTTATCTGCTACATCGTTGTATTCAGATTTTAAGTGGACAACCCCATAAAAATGCTATAATATTAATAATACAAAAAATAATAATTAATAATAATAATATTAACACTACAATTGGAGGGGGTAGTTTTTTTTTTATAGCATTGCTTTCAGATTTTCCGTGAACAACCCAAAAAAGGTAAAATAATAATCATTAAAACACCACAATAGGGGGGTGGGGTCTCGGTGGTGAGGGGTTGGATTTCTGATGAGTTGACAGCTACAGCGTTGTATTCAGATTTTCAGTAGACAAACTCACCAAAAATGCTGCTTTTTTAAAATGTGGTTAGAAAGAAGGGAATAGAAAGATTCAGAGAGAAGAGAGGGGTCTTTTTTGCTTTTCATCTGACCTCTTTGTCTGGAGAACTGTTTTCAACGTTCACAAATACCCTGCAATACCCGCCGGCCTTACACTATCGATTTTTAATTAGATGGGAGAATAATAGGTGAAGGAAGGGAGATGAAAAAAGTGGAGAGCAGGATATGGTCGGATTAAGCAAATATGTTGATAGATGAATTAATAAATGGATGCATGAATAAATGAATGAATGTATGAATGTATGAATGTATGAATGTATGAATGAATTAATGAATGGCTGGATGAATGAATGAATGAATGAATGAATGAAATCCGTGTGCATGGCCCACAATGTTATTGCAGCAAATAAATTCATAAAACGCAGACAATCTGTGGAAAATGGCAGCGAGCTGTAGATTTTGTTTTAACACTTGAGATTTATGATTTTATTAGGTGGTTAATAAACCGTAAGGAAATCATCAGGGTCTAATATTCAGAAGAAAAAATCAATAAAGCTCGCAATTTTGTACCAACTGAACTCTTAATTACAGCCACTCATGCAGGATTTCACACCTTCACCAGTACCGTTTGATGCGATCTCTGAATAATCGCGATATAATACCATACAGATGCGGATTTACAATTAGAGCACGTGCAGTTGCTCAAATGTCAGTTTACAGCTGTGCAATTAAAACCGGGCAAGTGCATATAATTCACCTAGAGCTTCAAACTGAACACCCAGGATATAACTACTTTTTCAGACCTTTACAACTTTCTCTCAATGTTCTTACTGTTTGACTTATGCAGAGATGGAAGTAATGAAGTGCAAAAGTTTTTTTACTGCACTTAAGTAGATTTTTCTGGTATCAGTACTTTATTTATTTTTCAGACAACATTTGAATTTCATCATTCAATTTTTTTGACACAAATATCTGTACTTTCTACTTCTTACATTTTCAAACCATGCCCTTTACTTTATTTTTTATCTATTTAGTGACATGATTAATATTTGTTCTTCTAATTGCACGTCGTGTTTAGCCCCTCAACATATTTCTTGTCATTGCGTGGCCTTTTCAATCTACCACTGGTGTATCATTTCCTGGCTGTTACGCACCACAGACGTGGGCTAGTTTACGAAACAACGAGCAAAGCAGAAGGCAACAAAAAGTTGGTAACGTGGTATGGCACGTATGTAAACATGACTGAAAACAGAGACCTTAAGTCCTTAAGTCCTGCTCATTCTACCAGTCAAGCGCAGGATACACACACGCACACACACACACACACACACACACACACACACACACACGCACTCTCTCTCTCTCTCTCTCTCTCTCTCTCTCTTCCACCATATGCTAATAAGTCAAGCAAATCTACATCCACTTAACCCTTCTCTCTCTTTCTTTGCTCCTTCTCCTCCCTTCCGTACTCTGTCTGCCATAATGATGGTGATTAAGTTTAGAATTACTCCGGAGGGCTGACGCAGTGACTGCCCTGACCCAAACTCAACACACACTATCAATCTTACACACTCCTCGCCTTGGCTATCTCTCTGCCTCGTGTCTCCCGCTGTCTTGACTTTTATCTCGCTTGTTATCTCCGTCTTATCTCCTCCATCGTCTTTATCCTCTTATCGGTCCCATACCTCTCCAGCCCAGGTTCTTTTTACCTTAACCTCACCGTGCTTTAGAATACTGTAGGTCTGCTACACACTAATGCCTTTCCCGGCTATGTGTCCTCAGCTCGTGTCCGCCCAGCAATCTCCAACTTCGTCTTTGGAAAATACAACTAAGAACAATAGTAAAACTTGATTAAAAACATTTCTATAGACATGGGAAAAAAAGGTTAGTGGGTTAGTCTGGTTCGTCGTTCTTCGTTTTCCCCCCCTGCATGTCCCATGTCTGCATGGTCTCCTAGATGGTGTGTAATCTGTAATAATAATAATAATAATAATAATAATAATAATAATAATAATAATAATTTATTATTATTATTATTATTATTATATACTATTATGCGTATTTTTTTATTATTATTATTATTATTATTATTATTATTATTATTATTATTAT
>JAAIIK010000023.1:6791296-6816662 GCA_014706435.1 Silurus glanis
AGAGAGAGAGAGAGAGAGAGAGAGAGAGAGAGAGAGAGAGAGAGTGATATAATAGACTTGTCTGTTTTTGACGATTCCTGGCCCGTCGCGTCACCTGTGCGTGCTCGCATTGAAACGTCAGTCTGAGTGAGCTAACGCATTGTGACAGCGCTTAGATTATAATATCTGGGCCGTATTACTGGGCATTAGCGTCTTTACGAAGCCCCGCCTTCGATCAACCCGCTCAGGTGGGCCATTTCCAAAGAGGGGAGAGAAATAAATGGGGAACCTAATAACATGTTTTCAGTAGGGTCTAGACAAGCCGAGAATCAAAGCAATTGGGTAAACCGTGGGTACAAAACGAATACAGGAATCACATACACTTGAGGCAATTAGTAATACAATAAAAAATGTTCCAAACCGTTTTGGCTGAAGTCGGATCAAGATTCGCACAAAAAAAAATGTTTCTAGGTGCCAAAACCTGAAAAATTCTAAATAGAAATTATCCATAGGGCGTAAAATATATCAGGGCTGCAATCATGATAGTCCTACTGGTTAGATAGATGATTAAGCTTCAGCAAAAGGATGTTGTCTAATTGTAATGTCTTAGCGTGTTATCTGGTTAAAATAAATCCAGGCGAAACAGTCGACCCCATCCCCCAACAGTTCAGATGATTAACTGGCTGAACACTGACACGCTTGACTTGCTTCACTTCATTCATTCATTCATTCATTCATTCATTCATTCATTCATCTGTTCATTCGTTTATTCATTCATTCATCAAGTCAGTCTTTTATTTATTTATCTCCAGTAACTGCTTTATCTTGGTCAGGGTTGCACTGCATCTGGAGCCCACCCCAAGACCACTTTTACTGAAACCACTTATGTCAGTGTCGTGTCGTTTAATTAGCAAAATGTAGTATAAGTGAACGTAGAATAATACTGTTTCATCACCACCCAACAACTTCAATCACTCAGCCTGCATACCCAGGATATATTTGTGAAGTGTAATTAACGCTTAATAAGTAAGTGATTAATTATGATTAGCACAGGCTTCGGTGCACTCCCAATCAGACCCAATGTGTTTACTCGTTTATTCTCCACAATTTGTCTCTGTCTCTTTGGTATGATCATCTCAAACTCTATCTACATATCCGGCCCAAAGCAACTGACGATCGTGCCCGTCTCCATTTGCGTCTGAGGCCTATTTGTTCTGGCTGTTGTAGACGGCTGTTTAGTCTCTCCATTCATCACTGAGGCATTAGTGGCGGTTCATTTAAACAGCTTGCCGTGCACAGACATCACGTGATTAGGGAAGCCTTCATTTGTTTACTAGAGACAGCTTTATTTCCAATGTCTGTGTTGGAGACAGTGAAATGTGGCTTTAAGATGCTTATTACCAGAGGAAAAAAGATGTCATTAATAGAAAACCACAATAGTGCCACATTGTAGCTTTGTCCATGGACATTTTTTTTATTTGTCTCTGAAAGAAGTCTGAAAGGTGAAATATTGGCATCACAGCAACAGTAGGTATTTCTTCTGGCAAGAGGTAGGTTATAGAGTTCTCAGGGACAGACAGGAAATGACAGTGGTGGTTCAGGCATGCAAAACTATCTACTTTGATATTTTCTGTTCTAGTAGAGTGGCCATTTTGTTGGAACACCGACAACACCCGAAGATGACAGTGGTTACTTTTGAGATGCTTTGTGCAAAGAGAGGTTTGGTGGGTTATTTTTTCCTCTCACACTTTTGCACTCTCTCCTCACACAATGTTCGTTGCCCAGAAAAATAATTTCTTGGTCATTTCAGCCCTTTTGTGAGTGGTAATCAATTTCTCTTCTTTTCACAATGGTTTGAGAGTGTGAGCAAAGAAGTTTGACCTTCTCTCAAAGATCTATCAATTCATCAGCACTGCAATCGGTCTATTTATTTTTTGATTGCTTTGCTTTATTGTACCATTTGATGTGAGAGCATCTATAGCTTCATCTGGGCTCATCTGGTCATCAGTCATCATGTCGTTTATGTGCAATTATCCAACCACAATTTAAAAGGGGTAGAACATGGGAAAGGGAAAAGGATCTATAATTTGAGACAACAGAAATCAAGAATACAAATACCATATCAAAACAAGAAATCAAATCAGAATAGGTCAATATATAAAATGAAACTTCATTTTAAAATAAAACTGCATTTTATTTTTGAATTCCTAAAATATTAAAAGAAAATTCCTCCAGTGAATACTGCATTGAAACCACACACATACTAGCAGTGCTATGCAACTGAAAATGTCAAAAGTGACAGTGTACACTTCTACAGACCATTTCAGAACCTCTAAAAGTAACAGAAAACATGGCAGATTTTCTCAACTAAGCATTACTGCATCCAAAAATACCACATTTGCAAAATCAGTCACACACTGGGGAAAATGAAAATCAGGGAAAACTAGGCTCATTCCCCAAACCGGTCAATTAAGAATGTCTAGCTCTAGTTCTAGTTTTGCCTTTTGTTTACATCAAAATCTATCCGGACTGTGTTCTCTAGCCAATCCGCAAAGTAAATATCCTAGCACAGCAGATTCCAGCTTGATGATTCTTTTCATTCTTTTACTCCAAAAAGAATGCTTGGAAATGACCAATATGCTTATTAAATTAGGGTCATATGGACAACTATTGCGGTTGCCAGGTTGGTTGTGTGAAATGAGGCTAATTGTTATTCAAATCTACTAAATAAATTGTCTGACCCTTCAAAACCCAGCAATAACTTCACAATCATAATTGGTGAACAGATTATACCTTTGTAAAATAATGATTTTAAAATGAAGCAGTATGACAATCACAGTTCCCTCAAAGTTGCATGTGAGTTGCAAGGTAGCACACTATTGATGAAGGTCCTGTGCAAAAAAAACCAAAAGTGCAACACAAAATGTGTAATTTGGAGCAACTGGCACTGATGATTTTGGTTGACTCATATGAGAGTTTTTCTTTTTCTTTTTTGAAAGCCCACTCTGAATGAATGCCATAACAGATGTAGTCTGGCTATCATCCAAATTCAATACCAATCTCAAAAAATTCTGGCTAGATACATTAACTGTGAAATTAGCAGGCCATTTTAAACTTTAAATTTAAAAGCTATGACAGCTGTGACAGTCAACATTTTCTGCTGCGATGGCAGAAGGATCTGCCTAATATGTAGTTTTTTGCAATCAGTAGCGATCATAGCATAAACCTATGTAAGGGCAAAGGTCAAAAGCCCTTCTGTTAATGTCTACATGTACATTTGTTTCTTTCCTTTTATTAATTTATTATGTGGACGTGTGGTTTGGTCTCTCCTAATGTTTTATTCGCTGGTTGAATTCGTCTGCTGGTTGCCGGTTGTGAGCTCCACAACTAATTTTATGGTGCGAATTTCTTCAGGCCTTTCACAAAGCATGACTCACATCTGTGTGTCTGCTCACCGTGGACTAAATGCAATGTCTAATGACTTTCAATACAACTGCTATTTGTATTTTTAGCAGGGAGGCCTAGGGAAATTCGCACCACAAAACTAGGTTGTGAGCTTTGTCACAACCGGCAGACAAATTCATCAAGCAATTAAAACATTAAAGATAAAACAAGAAATATTCTTGAATTGTTTAGATTAGTGAGTGTAGAGTATATCCTGTCAATCACAGTAAACCACATAAACACTTTATTTAGTAAGAAAAGAACTGTGTACAATGTGTATTTACTATAGTCATTATATTTTATTGCATTCTTGGTAGAATATACAAATCATATACATATACATATACATATACAGTATATGATACAAATCATATACTGTACATATGCAATTGTATACATACAAATTATATACATGTTACATACACTTATAGTGGGTTGCAGTAGATCCAACCTGGGAACACTGGGTGCAAGACAAAACAATCCACCCCCAATGAAACAGCAATCCATTGCAGGGTGCCATGCGCACACACACACACACACACACACACACACACACACACACACACACACACACAAACTTGATTTGCTCTGAGAGGCAATTTAGCACAGCTAATCTGCCAACATGCATGTACATTATATGGCAACAAATATATGATACAACTGAACAATCACTCCCATGTGCTTGTTCCACTTCCCATTCCAGATTTAGTCCCCTTTTTGTTTTTTATAACAACCTCCAATCTTCTGGGAAGGTTTTTCACTAGCTTTTGGAATACATGGTCTTTCATTTACAGCCTTTTTTTAACAGTGGCAAACCAAGAGGTTTTTGGGCTAAATCACTTACCTTCAGTGAAAGGAAAGCTTACACATATGTATGTGTCTGTGATTGTCAATTGTCCACTCACTTTGGGCCATAAAGTGTATTTAAATAGTGGCATTAAACCAGTGAACCCAGTGCAAATGCAAATGCGGGGTTTCCACTGGATTCAATTCCACACAGGATCAAACCTATGGTGAACGATGACACAACTGACAAGGCTTCTGTTTTCCACCTCTTTGTACACCAGTGCCTAAAACACCACTAAACTCCCAAATGTGAATTCATTTAGCAATAAGGGGTTTATGTATTTCAACCCTAATATAATATCCCTCTCTATGTAAACTGTTAAGATTTCCATGGTCTCTCGATTGTGTAAACATCCTGTTATTTAACATGAAAATATAAAAACAATTAACACTTAACAATTATCTGAAATCTCATCCAACTATCTATCTTTTGGTGATTAAATGGTCTCTGTTTCTAGTAAAGTTACAATGGCCCACTAATATGGCTATTTGAAAGGGACACATTGGAACAAACATAGTTTCTTTTGTGGAAACTGGTAACATGCGGGACACAGGAAAGCAGTGTGACTGACAAACAGTACACTTAAGACAATTCCTAGAGATGTATAACAATGTTTCAGGTCAGTCGAAGACACACTTTGTTCTATCATTTTGGATGGACCAAACATGGGTTATACAAGCAAAATTAACCACCTGTGCCATTGGAAAAGATAACATGCATTCATTGGTAGAGTTATTTTTCAGATAAAAGGGTCTCTGCCAATGGCTAGCAGTAATGATAACAGTGATGAAAACCTGGGCTTCTGACAGTCTACCAAAGGTACCATAAATTCAAAGAAATGGGTATTAATTTTGTTATAGTGACTGCTTTAATGTAATAGTGTTTGTCACAAAAACTGTGGCTCCTGCCTACTTTAGGACATGAACAGCAGGAACTGACTACAAGATTTGGGAATTCCAATAATACCTCCTTACAAGTGCTTCAATACCTCTTGCTGAAATGATTGTAGTAACGGTTTAATGGGTGGTAGACTTCCTGTGTCAGTACTCAGTGTCTTAAGTGTATTTCCCTATAATCAAGGGTATGAAATTGAAAATTATTAGCAAATTTTAATTTTCAAAAATATAATTAGCAAATTATGAGACTTTCAATAATTAATTCTGCTGAGAAGCTGTGACCATTATTAAGTGAGCATCATCCATATTTACTTGAATTTAAATTTTACTGAGAGATTTATCTTGACAGGCTAGTAATCGGGATCGGGAATGATCATGAGCTTATGCCGGAATTAACAGGTTGACCTTGTTAAAGCATGGTGGCCCAGCTGAGGATATATATATATATATATATATATATATATATATATAGTTGTAGTAAGCTCATTAAAATGCAAACAAACAAAGAAAATAAAACTGCCTTCCTAATGTGCAATAAACAATGCCTACTAAAGTGTGTAAAGTGTGAAAGGCTTGTGAAAATGTTTTAAAGTAAAAGCAAATAGGTTGAACCAATAACACTGTGGTGGTATTTTACATCAGCCACCAAGCGGACTCATAATTACAGTTGATGTGGTGGACTAAACAAGCTATGGAATTGGTCAGATACACATAAGATTTCTGTAAAGCTGCTGTGAGACAATGTCTGTTGTGAAAAGCACTATAGAAATAAACTTGACTTGACTTGACTTGATAAGATGGCAGCCTTTACAACCAGATAGTAGATGCAATGACTGTCAGCAAACATTTACCTAGAAATTTAAGGTGCAATTCATTTGGAACAAAACATGCAGTTAATGGCAGGCCATTAACCAATTAGTTTGAAAAAAATAATAATAATAATAATTCATACCAAATGTACAATAGAGGGGAACACATTGGATTTGGCTTCGGATATTTTTACACCCGATTAGCCAAATCTACGGCAGTATGACTTTCAACCACTGGCCTTGTAATGTATGACTATGTAGTTGTCACAGATACACCAGGCGTCGGAAACCGGGAGTAAAACAAGGTGTAGTTTATTGATCTTGAACAGAACAATCACAGGAGATTCAGAAACAGGAGTGCAGGAAATAATAAACTTAGCTGTAGCGCGCTTCACAAAAAGTGTAGCAAGGAGCACAGGAAACTCAGAAGATCGCAGGAGCAATAGATGATCTAAGGAAGGTATACGGTGGATCGGACAGCGAGTGAAGGGGAAGAGGGATCTTTTAAAGGGGACGGATTAAGGGAAAACAGGTGCAGGTGATTAATAGGAGGGAGAGGCTGAGCGAGAGTGTTGAGCGTTGGAGTGGGGCATGACAGGTGGTTCTCTGACATTACCCCCTCCTCCAGGAGCCACTGATGCCCTAACCCAGCACCAGGGATGGCCGCGACCTCTGGGTGCGGGGCGGTCAGGGTGATTGAGGTGAAACTCCTCCAGGAGTGCCGATTCCAGGACGTCCTGTCTGGGAACCCAGGAGCGCTCCTCTGGCCCATACCCCTCCCAATCTACGAGGTATTCCAGCATGGGGCCCCAACGTCGAGAGTCCAGAATCTCTCAAACAGAGTATGCAGAGGGTTGGTCCAGCACCTCAGGGGGAGGTGGATTGTTGGTAGCTCTGGGGTTCTCTGTGGCAGAAGGAGAAAAGGGCTTTAGGAGTGACACATGAAAGGTAGGGTGGATGCGGTACCTGGGAGGGAGGTCGAGCTGATAGGACACATTGTTGATATGCCGCAGTATCGTGAACGGCCTGATGTAATGAGGACTGAGCTTCCTGCAGGGCAGTTGGAGGCATAGATCTCAGGTCGACAACCATACCTTGTCTCCTGGTTGGTAGGGAGGTGCTTCTGATCTCAGAGGATCTGAAAACCTTTTCGTGGTCCTAAGGGCTCTTTGTTGCTGGGTGTGTAACCAGTGATCCACCGCGGGGACGTTGGAAGGTTCCTCCATCCAGGGGAACAGTGGAAATTGGAACCCAAGTACACACTGAAATGGGGTCAGCCCGGTGATTTCTTGGCGTAGGGATACTTAGTTCATAGTTCTGTGCATACTCGGCCTTTCGGGAGGAACCTGTTCCAGCTGTTCTGATCCTGGTGGCAGCAGGATCGGAAGTAGCATTCAAGCTCCTGTATTTTCCGCTTTTTTGCCATTAGTCTGTGGATGCTAAGCAGAGGACAAGTTAACAGTAACACCGAGTACCTTAACGAATGCCTTCCAAACGTGGGAAGTGAACTGAGAACCTGCATCCGCTTTACCATTCTTGGAGCCAGGTTGATAGGTGATAGTATAGTGAAAGTAATTGAAGAATAATGCCCATCTGGCCTGAAGGGGTTTTGCTTCCCGAAGGTATTGGAGGTTCTTGTGATCACGGTAAATGGATGCATCGCCCCCTCCAACCAGTGCCGCCACTCCTCTAGAGCCAGTTTGATAGCCAGAAGTTCTTGATTACCGATGTCATAGTTTTGTTCTGCGGGAGAGAGTTTCCAGGGTTGCCTGTATGTTGGGATAGGGCGGCCCCAATGCATGTGGAGGAGGCGTACACCTCCACTATGAATGTGAACTGTGGATCCAGGTGTCGTAGGAGAGGGGCTGTAATAAACCGCCACTTGAGCTCTATGAAGGCCTCCCCGGCCTCCTGGGTCCAGACAACGGTTTTGGCCTTACCCTTCAGGAGTGAGGTGAGCAGGGCAGTGATCTTAAACAAAACAAACACAGGGGAATCAGAAACAGGAGTGCAGGAAATAATAAACTTAACTAGCGTGCTTCAAAAGAAGCTTTGTGAGGAGCACAGGAAACTCAGAAGATCGCAGGAGCGGTAGGTAGTCCGAATGATCTAAGGTAGGAATACTGTAGATCGGACAGCGAGTGAAAGGGAAGATGGATCTTTTAAAGGGGACAGATTAAGGGCAAAAAAGTGCGGGTGATTAATAGCAGGGAGAGGCTGAGTGAGAGTGTTGAGTGTGTGTGTGTGTGTGTGTGTGTGTGTGTGTGTGTGGGGGGGGGGGGGGGGGGTTCTACTGTTGGGGGGTGTGTGTACTACTGTTCTCTGACAGTAGTAAAGACAACAACCTGAACAGTTTTTTTTCCCCCTAAAAATCATTGCTGCTGTTCTTCATGTTACTAACAGGTTGTAAAGACCAGCCCTACTGCCTAAGGTAAACCAGCCATTGTGGCACAACAGACTTCGAACCTTGGGAGTGACCCGTGTGTATTGAAATAGCTTGTAAAAAGCCAGACATAGTTTTGTAAGTGTGTGTTAAATTTATATTTAAATTCCCAGCATTTAACCGGTCATACATATGATCTTCATATATAGATTCCATTACAAATAAAAATCTAATGTATTCAAATTCACTTGTTGAATATTTTAATAAAATTATACAAAAATTACCCCCCTCCCAACGTTGATTCAGCAACGTTGCACACTTGGGACAGAGTGGTGCTTTACTGCTTAAAATAGTTTAACATTTGTGAATCATATCCAAGCTCCATTTAACAAAATGGTCAACTTGCCAATAAAAGTGGATATAACATGACTTTAATTTAAGACAGGTTTTTTTGCTAGCTATCAATATGGCCAGATAAGTCAACACATTGCATGTTATCTGTCAGCACTCATTAGCTCCATTGGGGACATTATCAAACATGTCACTCTATAGCTAAAGCCAGCATTTGTGCCAATTTGACACCTCTGTCTATCTTTTCTTGCAGAAGAGAATGTAGATAGTCTCATCCTGTGTAAAGTGAGCGGTTTAAAATGTAGAACTGTCACTGTTTATGTGCTTTTCAGGGCAGTAGAAATGGCCTACACAGTCTAAACACAGATTTGCCTAATAAATTAAAGAAGTAATTGCACAAGCATGCTTGAAAGATGTCAGGAGGCACCAGCTTCCATAAAACGCTATTTGCTGAGACTTAGTTTACTGTCTAATTTCACTAGATTTTCGAGACTGAAAGTTTATTCATTATTCGTAACAAACCAAGTAATGTATGATGAGAAATCTATCTTCACCCTCAATATAGAGCAGTCTGACCTTTGTCAATACACACCCCTTGGCTCTTTGATACACAACCTCTACTAGTTCTAAAGGAAACCATCTTGGCCGACCAAAATGAAAGAAATGAGAAAGGATGTTTTGTATACAACCATAGAAAAGCATGACATAGTAGGAACTTTATATAGTCTATCTATTTCAAGTCACAATAACAAGTTAAGTTTCGCAATGCCTACTCTGAATGGAAACAAATATATAAATAATTGGGGATATTGAACAAGTTTTGAAGAAAATTACTTTGGCTCACTTTTGGTCACCTGGTTTGGTGAATACACAGATTGATTTAAAATGTAAAATGAATGAGGCACTTACATTTCATGATGACACCTTACACTTCAGGTTGAATGTGGGGAGCCAAATCATCTCACTAAAGTAACTGAAGTAAAGTTTGTTAGCATGGAACTTCTGCTGATGAATAGCTTTGTACAGCTTTGCTTTGTGCAGCTTCCCAAGCCTGTTCCTGTAGGTTCTCCTTGTTCCTTGTCATCCATGAACATCTGTAATCCATCGCTGCAGTTCTTCGGCAGTGAAAGGTTACTGTCATTTCAGACATGCCTTTCTGAGGGTAAAGGTGTTCAAATGTAATCAGTGTGACAATAAATAGCTGATTCAAGTATTCTTTAAGGACTTAAGTGTTTTTTAATCTACTTTAGAGAGAAAAAAAGTGCATGCCTTGTTATGTGTGTGTCTCTGGCTTTCTTACTTTTTCAGTTTTTTTTTAGCCACATGTTGCCCCAGCTGCTTGTTGAGAGGGCAATAAACCTGACTGTATCCACCCATGCTGATGCTCTACTCACTTCTTCACTTAGTGCTGCCAAAGATTCCCCACATGGCTTGTATGATCGTGACACTGCTGTGGTTTGTACCATAGAGATAACTAAGATAATGTCTTCAGATACTCTACATTGTACTTAATGAAAACATTTACAGTCAAGACTTTAGTAAATTATTTAGTGGGTAAATTATTTTGAGTACTATATATATATTTAAAGTTAAAAACACTAATGAAATAAATAAAAATAAATGAAATATCACTGCTTGATATCATGTAGCATACAGTTTTAAAACATGGCTGAGTAATAACTTACACTATCACACTATCCACTGTCACATCATATATCATAATTCATATATCATACATCATACATCATACATCACATAGCCTGCTCAGATTTCATGGATCATGCACCCCGGTTGGATCAAGACAAGGCCTTATGTACAAGACCATACTCACAAAACTTAAGTGTTGTGATTATCAAATTGTTAGAGGTTTATAACAGGTTTAAACAGTCATTTCATCACATGAATATAAAAATAAATAAAGGACAGCATGATTTAAAAAACAGTAATTATTTATAAATACATAATCCAAGAGTAAATCATAAGAGGTAAAAGGCGAAGGCTATACACACACTGGTATATAAAAACACCCATTTAAGTGAAGCCTTAAACCTTCTTGGACTTGGCACATCTTAATTTCTGCATCCTTTTCTATTCCTCTCTGCAGGAACTGTCAGGCTCAGTAAGATTGGATTGATCTTGCCAGCATTGTTCAATTCCCAAGTCTAGGTTCTGGCTAGGCCAGCATGTCTTTCTTTTGTTTGTCTTTTCTTCATTCTAGATTCTGTAGCTGGAAAACATCAACATTTCTTTAATGTCATTTGGCAGATGCCCTTATCCAGAGTGACTTATAAACTTCTCATTTATTTACAGAATAAACAATGGTTAATAGGCCTTGCTCAAGTGCCCAACAGTAGCAGCTTGGTGGTGGTGAGATTTTAATTCTCAGCCTTGGCATCATACCAACATACTAACCACTGTGCTACCCCTTCCTGTTGGATTATTGTGAGCACACAATTATTTTTATTTTACAGAATTACCTTTTATTTTATTTTAGCAGGATTTAGGTGCTTTTAAAGCAAGCTGATGTACCTTTTTTCTGAGGGCTGGTTTTTACATTTCTATGCAAGACCTCTGGGGCCCTCTGACTAAGGCCCTTCTACCATGTTTGCTCAAAGAAACAGGGAGCTGGCCAAACAAATTGGTGTTTGAATGTCAGTACTGGTTACAGGAAGCAAGAACTTCCTTTTTAGATTTTATAGATCACCTTATTCTCTTCTCTAGACTGCATGAGGCCAAACTTAAAATTATGAATCCAAAACTTCAATGTAGTCACATCAATTCACTAAAACTTTCTTTCGGCTTCTCCCATTAGGGGTCGCCACAGCGGATCATCCGCATGTTTGATTTGGCACATGTTTTTACACTGGATGCCCTTCCTAATGCAACCCTCCCCATTTATCCGGGCTTGGGACCGGCACTAAGAGTGGCTGGGGTCGGTTCCCTGATCGGGTGAAAGAGCCGCATCCTAACCACTAGACACACTAAATAACTGAAAGACCATGTCTGAAGCTCTGTCTTCTTCATAGTTTCATATACTCACATCGATCTCTTTCTCAACTAATTTCTCCTAATTATTCAACTTATTTTTAACTTATTTAACTATTTAAAAGGCTTTGGTGAGTGGCTGTGTAGCACATTGTAGAAGCTGCACTTTTTTGCAGGTCAACAATTAATCTTTATATAATTTATTCTGCACCTAACAAATACCAAATGCAAAACATAGTCAGAGACTTGATAAAAGCATTATATAACACAACTAAATGACCGTATTTATTTGAAGAACAATTTAAAGAAATAATCATTATTTTGAGTGCCTGTCACGCTTTGATCAAGAGTCGGAAACCAGAATGCGAATAGGACATTTATTAGCCTTAGGAAACAAACAGAAGCTAGGAAGCAGCATGTACCGGAAAACAGATATATTCCGAAACACAGGTAGTCCAGGGATGATCGCCAGAATGAACCGTAGATCAGACAGTAAATGAGTGCGAACGGGGGGGGCCTTATAAAGGGAGGGTGTAGATTGGAGACAGGTGAAGGTGATTAGTATGAAGGCTAAGCACTGCGAGTGTGCTGAGTGCTGAGTGGCCGGTGGTTCCCTGACAGTAGTAGTCAAACAAGCAGGTGATATTAAAGATAACATTTTAAAATCAGGCGATTCTTCTGCTACCACTACACTTTTTGTGTGTAAATTTTCTTGCCCTGTGAACTTCCATACTGTTTGTTCAGTGTTATCTGTCTTTGGTCTCATATGTGGGTTTGATTTGTTTTTATGCATAATCCTATACTCACAAAAGCATACCTGGGATTCAGAATCCTGATGGCTACCTTGTATCTTTTGGTGTTCTTTTTACCTTTTGTTCTTCCAAATGAACTTTGAACTTGGTTTCTCCAATATTCATGCTCTTTTAGTGATTTCTAAATGTATGCATGTTTGTGTTTCACTGAAATTAAAGTTTACCATGACATTTGAAACCATGAAAAATGTTTTTAAAAAAAAGAATTGTGAAACTAAATTAAACATATCTTCATTTCCAGATATTCATTTTGATTTGTGTTTTGAATGACAAGAATAGAAATGTCATACAATAGGTTAATGAGTATTTATGACCATGAAATTTTGTAAAGCTATATGCATAATATTTTTTGCTTAATTGCTTCTTTCACAGAGAGAAAGTATGATTTTCTTGGTCATGTCAATGGTTTTGTGTTTGTAACAGTAAATAAACAATAAATAACAGCAAAATCTATTTAAAGGATTGTCCCAACGGCTTAGACTACAGGCAACTTAAGTTATTAAGAAATCTCTGCAATAGTGTAGGCAATTGTAAAAGCCAGTGTGAATGGCCTTTACTTTCTCATCTATGAGCATTAGGGCATCATAGCCAGAATATCCAGATTCCATGACAGTGTGTACCCCCAGGCTGTCAGACTCATAAACAAGCACCCTCTACCACTTCCACCTCCACCACCTTTCTCCTTACACACACTGACAC
The DNA here is from genome assembly GCA_014706435.1 of Silurus glanis. NCBI lineage: Eukaryota > Metazoa > Chordata > Actinopteri > Siluriformes > Siluridae > Silurus > Silurus glanis. The sequence continues at coordinate 6,804,502 of JAAIIK010000023.1, forward strand.
ATTGAATGTGCTATTATTTACAGATGTACCTGACTATACCAAGGTTTACATCAAAATAATTTGCAAATTGTCTCAAAATTGCAAACTTACAGTATTGTAAATATTTTCTAAGCTACATTAAATGTTTATTTTCTGATCATTGCTATATATCTGACCCATAGTTATTATTTATGTCTTTTTCCTACTGAAACAATAATGCAAAACTACAAGAAACCCTGTTAATATGAACATAAACTTCTTTATGCTTAAAAATAATTTAATTTAATGTACATTTACTTTTTTTTTTTTTTTTTTAAACAAATGACTTTGCCATAAAGCAGCTCTACAGGAATCTGTATATCGATTTAGATTACCAATGAGCAAGTAAGAGGCAACAGAAGCAAGGACAATCTCCCTTACATTAAATAAGAGACAAACCTTGAGAGGAACTAGACTCAAAAAGGACAAAAAAACAATAGAGCCATTGCAACTGTATTCTATTTATTATACTATAAAGCAAAATAGGGAGTGTGCTAAAAGAACACTCAGTATAAGTATTAAGGATTTAGATCTTTTTCTCCTTATATCCCTTTCTCCTTATATTATTATTAACTGTTTCAAAAGACAAAGGAAAATGTACAGTGCATTCAAAAAGTCCCTCCACTGTGGCGGTGTAGAGTAGTTTACGGGAAAATATTTGTTTAATAAAAAATTAATTATTTTTCTCACGCACGTATCTATTTATTAGATCTCGCACAGCATTGTGATGTGGAATTCTTGTGTCTGGAAAAGCTGCTTGAAATTTTCCATAAACTAAATTTGTGTATTTATTGGCAGCATTAAAAAACTTGCTTCACTACCTACTCTTGGCCACTGCGGAGGGACTTTTTGAATGCACTATACATACATTTGCCATTTTGTAAGCTGTAACAATGATATACACCTTCTTCTTCTTCTTCTTCTTCGTCTTCTTTTGGCTTCTCCCATTGGGGTCGTCAAAGCAGATCATCCGTCTCCATACCTCCCTGTCCTCTACATCGGCCTCTTTCAGCCCAACTACCTGCATGTCTTCCCTCACCACATCCATTAACCTCCTCCTTGGTCTCCCTCTTTTCCCTGCCTTGTCTCTAAACCATACAACATAGCAGGTCTCACCACAGTCCTATAAACTTTTCCTTTCACTCTTACAGATACCCTTCTATAACAAATCACTCCTGCCACTCTTCTCCACCCACTCCACCCTGCACCCTGCAACCGCACCACTCCACTGCCCTCCCTCTCATTCACACACATGTACTCTGTCTTACTCCTACTGACTTTCATTCCCCTTCTCTCCAGCACGTACCTCCACCTCTCCAGGATCTTCTCAACCTGCTCCCTACTCTCACCACAAATCACAAACATCATAGTCCATCATACTCCTGTCTGGCCTCGTCCGTCAACCTGTCCATCACCACTGCAAACAGGAAAGGGCCCAGAGCCGATCCTTGATGCAGTCCAACTTCCACCTTGAACCAGTTTGTCGTTCCTACTGCACAATTCAGTGCTGTCACACTGTCCTCATACATGTCCTGCACCACCCTCACATACTTCTCTGACACACCTGACTTTCTCAAACAATGCCACAACTCCTCTCTCGGCACCCTGTCATACACTTTCTCTAAATCCACAAACACACAATGCCACTCCTTCTGACCTTCTCTATACTTCTCCATCAACATTCTCAAAGCAAATAATGCATCTGTGGTGCTCTTCCTTGGCAGGAAACCATACTGTTGCTCACAGATGGTCACCTCTTCTCTCAGCCGGGCTTCCACTACTCTTTTCCACAACTTCATGGTGTGACTGATCACCTGTGTGCACCTTCCTCCACTCTTATACGTCACCCTATGATCCTCTTTCTTAAAATAAGTATTTACCACTGCCATTTAAATCCTTTTTAGCAAAATCTACCACCATCCCCCCTTCCACATTCCTCTCCTTAAAGCCATACCTACCCATCACCTCCTTATCACCTCTGTTCCCCTCAACTACCTGCCAATTTAAGTCTGCACCAATCACCAATCTTTCATTCCAAGGTATACCTTTTACCACTTCATCTAACTCACTCCAGAATTTTCCATCTCACAACCAACTTGTGGAGCATAAGCACTGATTACATTTATCATCACCCCTTCAACTTTTAGCTTCATGTTCATCACCCTATCAGAAACTCTCTTCACCTCCACTACACTCTTACTGTACTCTTTCTTCAGAATCCCCCCTACAACATTTCTCTTTCCAATCACACCATGAAAGAACAGTTTAAACCCACCTCCAATGTTCCTGGCCTTACTCCCTTTCCACTTGGTCTCCTGAACACACAACATATTTACCTTTTCTCCTCTCCATCATCTCAGCTACCTCTCTCCCTTTACCAGTCAACATTTAAAGTACCAACCCGAACCTCCACTCTCCTACGCTTCTCCTTTTCCTGCTGTCTCTGTAGCATCTTCCTCCTCTCCTTCTCCTCCTTCGGCCAACAGTAGCCCAATTTCCACCGGTACCCTGTTGGCTAACAGTACCTGTGGCGGTCGTTGTTAACCCGGGCCCCGACCGATGCGGTATTAAATTCTCTTTCGTGATCCTCATATTTGATTTGGCACGTTTTACACTGGATGCCCTTCCTCACGCAACCCTCCCAATTTATCCGGGCTTGGGACCAGCACTAAGAGTGCACTGGCTTGTGCAACCCTAAAAGCTGGGTTAACAATGATATACACTATATGGCCAAAAGACCGATTACACCCATATGTGCTTGTTCAATATCCTATTACAAAACCATACGTGTTTATGTGGATGCAACACTGCAATTCATCAAGTGTTGAGTTGGAGGTTAAATGCAGAGCACTTGAGTTCTTCCACTCCAAGTTTGAAAAATCACGTTTTTATTGGGTTTGTTTGTGCAAAGGGCCTTGAAAATCATGCCATAACAGGCTTCCCTTTTTAATTTGCATCAAATTTGTTGCTCATCTTTTCTATATTTCCTTTTAGCCATATTTCAATTTTTCATTGTGTTGGAATTAAAACTTCCTTCTATATGGGCTAACATAATTTATTTCATACAGATAAAAGTGATAGGCTTATCATTGATGATAGGCTGATAGTAATAATGATAGGCTTAGCATTACACCTTTCAAATTGTTTAAATCCTAGGCAACATTTTGGCTTGTATGTCAACTTTTAACTTGTTAACACTGCATGATTCTAGCCCACAGTAATTTAAAAAATGCACAAACCTAAGTCCAGGAGGTCAACAGAATAGTGTTCACCTTATCATTAGATATGATAAGTCCTCAGGCATTCATGGCCAGGCGTGCAAGAAAGTATGATTGGCCCTGCTATTGGTAGGATAGCATAAGTCTATTCACTGTCAATCAGAGTGACAGTAGTCATTCATGGTTGTCTGTGAACATATGCATGTAGAAGAATGGGGGAGTGGTAGCTCCAGTGGTTAAGGCGCTGGATTACTGATCGGAAGGTCAGGGGTTCAAGCCCCGGTATCGCCAAGCTGCCACTCTTGGGCCCTTGAGCAAGGCCCTTAACCCTCTGTGCTCCATGGGCACTGTATCATGGCTGACCCTGCGCTCTGACCCCAGCTTCCAAGCAAAACTGGGATATGCGAAGAACAAATTTCACTGTACTGTAATGTATATGTGACAAATAAAGGCTATTCTAAGAAAGCAGTTAGAATTTTCTACAGTGTACATGTATGGCGGCTGGTTGAAAGTGTCTTGGAGGAAGCATGTGTCTGCCCTCACATTCTCTGGGTGTAAGCTGTAGCATGATAGGTGAGAACTAGCTAGAGGGTAGGAATTCAAAATGCTTAAAATTCTGAGAACTTTCCTTGCGTAAAAATAAAATCAGACCTCCAGTCTATGTTTTTAAAAATCCCCCATTTTACAACTGCAGTGATCTTCTTACTGGTCCTTGCAAAATCACTGTGCAATCTGCGGTGTCAGGTCTTTCAGTGCAATTCCACCTAAACGTTGAAATTCATTCCCACAAAGCCTCTGCGATTTCTCATCTATCTCAAACCATTTACCATTAAAATACAGCCCAATGCCCATCTTTTCTCTCGGTGCTAGAAATCCCATTGCTTTGACCATCCTTTATACACCTGCTTGTGTGATTCTGGCTTATGCTGCAAACATTGATTTTTATTTTCTTTACACTGTTACCACATAAGTATGGTATGTGAATCAAATTTGGCATCAAATCAAAATCTTTAAAATATGAATTTAAAAAAATACTCCACTTACAAAAAAAAAATGCTGTCAGATTGTTAACAATTTGGATACTGGAGCTACAAAACTAATAACCCAATGCTCCACATACAAAACATAAAAAATCACAGTGATTACAGAGGCAAATGCAGGGAAGTCTAATCAGCCATCACAATTAGGCAGTGGATTACTGAAAGACAGTTTTCAATACAAAGTGCTCATTTTAACATTTTTATGAGATTTATGGATTACCTACGACCCCAGATAGGAAAACAGCTCAGACATTTGTAATTTAATGTGACAAAACTTGTGCATGGAAAAGCAAGTTTTTAAGATTATAATCAACACTGTCTCATCTTCATGTGTTTTTCACTGCTGCTCCTGTCCAAGTGCTAGCCAGGTCTATTTTACTCTAAACTCTCAACACTAACCTTTGCTTTTTGTTTTTAAAAGTTTTTTTTGCACATTTGCAATTTACAGGAAAGTAATGCTTAAAAAGTTTTGAGAATTCAGTGATCTCTATAAGAACTGAGCTTGTGTGATCCTATACATAGTACCCAAATCAAACACTTTTACCAGCTCAAGTATTTAATTCACACATGCATATACACTGGAGATAAAAATTAGAGAACAATGTATAAACAATTGAACAAATCTGAAATAATGTCATCTTCACTGCTCAACAGTTGAAGGAGTTTTTGTCCTGTCTATACCATGCTACCAGAACACCTTTTCCACAAAATAACTAAGGCATTTAAAAAAAAAAACATTATTTTGCAGAAAACACACTGATCAAAATTAGAGAACAACAATGACTGTAGCATGGAAAAAGATTACAACAAAATTTTCTGAAGGTTACAACAGTCAGCAATTAGTATGAAGTGTACAGGCCTCTGCTCTGAATGACTTCAGCACATCTGCGGCCACAGGACAGCACTGGTCTCTCACACTGCTCTGGTGTGATTTTGGTCCACTCTTCTTCCAGTCTCCTCCACAGTTCGGTGACTGTAGTGGGTTTCTTGGCCATAACTTTGTCACCAAGGATTTTCCAGAGGCTCTCTATTGGGTTAAGATCAGGACTCTGGGCAGGCCATGTCATTATTTCAATGTTTTCAGTTTCAAGGAACTGCTTTACCAGTTTTGCTGTGTGACATGGAGCGTTGTCCTGCATGAACACTGTGGGCTGATTGGGTGATGAACGCAGGGAAGGAACCATATGTTGATGAAGAAGGTTCTGATAAACATTTGCATTCACTCTGCCATGTAGCTGTATAAGAGGCCCAACTCCTGCTGCAGAAAACATGCCCCAAACCATGACACTTCCTCCTCCACTTTTTCACTGACTTCTTTACACACTTTGGGTTCAGTCTTTCTCCAGTTTGTGGCCGAACATAATGTTTCCGAACATAAACTTGCTTTCATCACTGAAGTGAACTTTGGACCAGTTCTCCTCTGTCCACACAACATGCTCCTCAGCAAAGCTCTTTCTGCTAATGAGAGGTTTGGTCACTGCAGAGTGGGCTTTCAGTCCAAATGCTCTTAAACGTCGAGACACTGTATGACGAGACAGATCCTTACCCTGTTCAGCGCTGAACTGGTGAGCAATTCCAGCTGCAGTGTGGAAACGATTGCCCATTGAGATCCTCCGCAGTATCCTGTCCTCTCTTGTATTTGTCTTCCGTAGACGACCAGCCTTCTTGGCGGACTTGAGTCTGTGAGAAATGAGTTTGTGATGTTGTAAAGATTCAATATTCTTGAAATCACAGATTTGGAACGACCAACTTATCTTGCTATGGTTGATAGGGTCATCCCTTTGGCCTTCATTTGGACATCCTGCTGCCGGAGGCTTTCGGTCACTTTAGAACGGCCCACCATCTTGCAGAGTCGGTGAAACTAGAAGTTATTCTGCCAGTTAAATAGGGGTTGACAGATAATCAAGGAAATTAGCACCAGGTGCCAGATTAACACCAATAACTGGGAGGTATTTGAAAGTGTTCTCTAATTTTGATCAGTGTGTTTTCTGCAAAATAATGTTTTTTTTGGAAATGCGTTAGTTATTTTGTGGAAAAGGTGTTCTGGTAGCATGGTATAGACAGGACAAAAACTCCTTTAACTGTTGAGCAGTGAAGATGACATTATCTCAGAAATGTTCAATTGTTTATAAATTGTTCTCTAATTTTGATCTCCAGTATACATCACTTCTACATGTCCACTTGAAAATTCACCTACTCTTGCTGAAGATATTTGTGAAATGTTTTAAAAAATAAAGCAGTGTTCAAAGTATTATTTTGATATAAAAAATTCATTTGTGCAGTTGTGTAGATTTAGATTTATACAGTTTTTGCCTGTTACTTTTTATTTAAAGATTGTGAGAAAGCATTGGTGACGCTTGTGGTACAATTGTTATATCTGTTAAAATGGTACAGAATCTCAGCTACAGACGGTTTCAATTTGTTCATAACATGGAAAGGTGGCTACACTAGATCAGTGCCAAAACGTTCTAATGCATTTAAACTGGAGGCTGTTATAGCAACAAAAAAGATACCAACTCCATATTAATACCCATAGCTTTTAAATTAGACATTTAACAAGCATAAAGGGGTGTATGCTATTGTGTTCACATTACATCTGAAAAACCTACATTACTACTCTCTAGCTGTTATCAGCAATCAAACATAAAACTGGTTCCTGGAGAAAACAAACACCAATATTTAAGTTCTATATCAGCAACAGGATTTTGCTATTCCTCACATTTTAATTCCATTCTTTCCACAAACAAGCCTTTAGAATTACAAAGTAAATTAAATAATAATTGCAATTCCTTGCAGTACTTTCAAGTTATTTAAATGGCTTTGTTTTCAACTGACTATTGTTGTGTAAAAAATTCATTTTAATTCATTTTAAGTTGAAGTATGGAGTATGTGAAAGTAATTTATTTGTTTGTTTGTTTTACTGTAAGATTGTCAAATATATTTTGGATCACCTCATATACCATGTTAAAACTGCCTACAGTTGAAATGAGTGTGTAAATGTATGTGTGCATAGACTGGTGAGTATAAATACAACTCTGAGAATATAATACAACTTTGAGTTTAAAATGGTTACTAAAGATGACAGAATTAGCTAAATTGACATCATGTGCCTTTTTGGAAAGTGGTTTACTTTAAACTCTGCAGAAGCTTTTTGCTCAGAAATGTATAAATGTCTTGTGTTGTGAGTAATACATGTACAAGTTTTATTTTTTACCCACTCAGTCCTGAAGGTGATAATTCCTGGTGCAGATTAGGTTTCTCTCTTTGTCCTGTTTGCTCATAATCATTTCATGGCTGATTACATTATCGACCAGTTTGGTCTCATTTTGTTTGAAAGATGTTGTCTTCTTCCTCTATTTCTTTCCCTATCTCTTACCTTATGTGTTATTTGTTGCTCCCATTTTTTTCTACTGAACACTTTTTGTGACCTTCTATTGGCGAATTGAGTGAAAAAAATGGATTGTGACTGATTGTGTTTGTTTATGTGAAGACTCCTGCAGTTCATTATCACTTTGAGTTTTGCCAAATGATTCCTGAATTAGGAGAATTGGTGGTCTCACAATGACTAGTGTGCTTACACATTGTGAACTGCGTGCAGTGGTTGGAAAAATAAGTGAACAAGAATGGCAAACTTTAGATGTGGCTAGAATATTGAAAAAGTTATAACAGATCACTTTTGTGCATGTGGTTACATGATGACTTACACAAACTGTAAGGAGGATGCTCAACTCTATTCCAGTTTTTAAACTGCAACTTGACTCATGTATGCAAATACCAAGTTTTTTTAAACAGTTTTAAAACAGTTATGAGGTGTAACATATACACAAAAGAAAATCTTAATCAATTAACAAATGAAACAAAACCAATCCAAGCCATACCAAGTAATATTTGGTGCATTAAGTAGGATTTAAAAGTCTGTAAGAAAACTACTGTCTTGATTAATTGAATGTTATGTAATGCACTTTAGCTATACAGAAGCAGCCAAAAACACATACATAAAACCATATTAGCTGATATAGTGTGTACACACAACATTGCAAATAAGCATACACTTTGTTCCATTAGAGTGCAATATGAAAAACTATAATTATCTGCAGATCGACCTGATTACTGTAGACTTGTTTAATGTTCATTTACCTTGTTTATATTGCAATTGTGTCACAGGCAAAAATATTAATCATATTCAAATAAAATTAAGTTTGATGCTTTTCAAATTTGTGGTATTTATGTTGATTTTTGTTTGTTTGCTTTATTGTATGGTTATTAAAGCAAATGAAAAACATGAAACACAATAGAAATATCAACACAATCATTTAAAACCCCTGCAGTGTATTTTTCTACAATTCCCGAAGATATTGAAGCTGCAACAGAAGTTCTGGTCTTTGTCAATTTAGCTATTCTTAAATCTATCATCATGTCTTCCATCCCTATCTAGTTCTGCTGTGTACTTTTACCTGCTGTGTATAAGCAAGTACAAGTGCAGTGAAAATCATTGGTTATCAGCTCTACTCCTCACAGACCTGTATTCATCTACTGTGAGAAAGAGGGTGAAGAAAATTATGGCTGAAGCCTCACACACCAGCCACCCTATATTCCAGTATTTTTCTTCACAGCGGAAACCAAGAATAAGAGTCTTAGCAATAACCAGCTGAAGACTGCACAGCTTCCTTCCTCAAGCCATAATCCTCCTAAACAACCCACCTTTCTGACACATACCAAGCAACAATGAATTTAGACTACAGTCATGACCGATGGCAGATTCGTTTGTGTTTGCTTTTTTTGACAAGCCCTTGCCGAGCCTTGCTATATAAAATAATGCTAATAATATCTGAGGCTTTATAACAACTATGCATTTCTAACATAGGTACTTAGTCCCCTGAAAAAAAAAAGCTTTTCTGCATTGTTGCAGCAGGCATAAAAGAGTGCAGAGATTTCAGGTCTCAGCTCTAATTGCTGCATGGGAAAATGCTGCCATCTGAAAAAATTTTGCCAATTGGAGCATAATGCAAGAGTGTGGTCTGACAATAAAAACTATTGTACTGCAGGCTAAAAAATATTGAGAATAACATTAATAAATATAAGTATATTGGGGCCCCAAATAATGTAGACAATGTTTCTGAGTTGGGTTGAATGAAAGCAAGTTGTGCAACTGCATTCTGGATCAGTAGCAGGGGTTTAGATGGCACACAGGGGCAAAAAAGCAAGTTACAGTAATCCAGTCTGGAAATGGCAAAGCACTGAACAAGAACACGAGTGGGCTCTGTGGATAGAAATGCTGAATCCAACCAGATGCTATAAAAGAAGCACTTGCATGATCACACTAAGTTGACAGATGGTCAAAGGCCTAAGAGTTACATTGGGATGCATGTACTGGTATGTACAGCAGTTTGCTCTTGCTGTTGTCTAGTTTTTGATGAACTGCCATCCATGCTGAGGTTCATGTAGAAACATGAGTGTCTGAGGAAGGAGAAAACTGAAAGAGTTGAAAGTCATTGGTGTATAAGTTGTATGAAAACCCATTTGAATAAATGATTTTATCAAGAGATATCTAGAAAGCAAGAATAGAAGAAAACCATGCAATGTGCCCTGCAGGACACCAGTGGAGAGTCTGCATGAAGTTCATATGGACCCCATCTATGTCACCTGAAATAGTCATCCCAAAAGTTAATGAGCAAATTGCTGCTATGCTGTGCCACAAATTCCAAAATTCAAGATAGATAGACAGGAAAGTCTTGTGATTGACTGCATCAGCTTTACAAAAAGGTGATGATCTATTGGCATAAAGCTTTTTAGATATAGTCAAAGTTTAGTTTCTATGGCGTATGCTGCAGTTAAACTAGAATGGTTAGGCTTGTTGGAGTCATTGGAGGTCAGCATATTCAAGGATTTACATAAGAAAAGAGATAAGCAACAAAAAGTGATCTATAAAAAATCATACTCAATTCCCTATGGAATCTTTAATGTGCTACTAGGAACCATGTTTTCGTAATTCAGAGATCCACCTGAAAATTTAAATGTAATGTTGATCTGACTCACTGGGTATGTGTTTGACATTGATACAATGATCTTGTACAACCTGACTACCAGGTAATAGCAGTTCTGGCACATAAGAGGATGTTCTGGATATTTGCCATCATGTATTAATTGGATTCTAAACTAAACTAATATGCTCATAGGCAGTAACCCTGCATTTAACCACAAGGTCACCACAGGTACATCAGGCCACCAAGCTTATTGCCAAAGGATGCCATACTTCTTTGTTTTTTGCTGAAGTGATCTCTAACAACACCCCACTTCACGTTGGAATATTGCATAGGTGCACAAGGAGACTTAATCACAAGGGAGCCAGAATGAACAATTTCAGCCAACAATTTTAGTAGTCTTTGGACTGTTTCGGTTGAGGCAGTTGTGTCAGATTCGACTCATAATCAAGGTTTGGAAGCTGAGGAAAGAAACAAAGGAGTCAGAGAAAGAGTGTATTAATAATCCAGGAAAAGTAACAGACTCAACAGTGACCAGCAGATTCCAGTGTACCAATTATTCAGTGAAAATACAAGAAAAAAATTAAGTGTGAGGGAGAACCACACTAGCAGCACAGTTTTGCAGGTCTGCAGGTCACTATATGGGAAAGATGGGAAAAATTATGCTGGCCGAGGAAGACTACACACCACTGCAATTAAAGGACTTTTGGCAAAACATCCTATTTCTCTGTGTGTGCTACACTAAACATTTATTATGTGTACTATTATTTCAAATGTATGCTGTAGTTGGCTACTCCTGGATCACCAAAACAGCTCAGGGCATCTTTGCACATATTCTGCAAGTTGAAGGAGTCTCTGGAACTAGAGGAATGAGCACTATTCTTCTAAAAGCTATTGCCCAGATATGGAGTCCTGATGATGCTGGTGGTAAATAAAACTGTGTAACATGTCTATATTTGCTGTCAATCTCCCATAGATTATTTTCAATTGGGTTGTTATTTGTGAACTGTGAAGCATTGTATACATAAGATTTACATGACTTACTCATGACTTTCTTTCTTTCTTTCTTTCTTTCTTTCTTTCTTTCTTTCTTTCTTTCTTTCTTTCTTTCTTTCTTTCTTCTATCTTTCCGTTCTACTTCCTCTCATCTTTCATGATCTTCTTCTCCATTTGCTTCTTTCATTCCTTTCCACCAGTTTTCTGTCCCTCTCATTCATCCCCCTACACACAAACACACATTCTGTCCATTCCAATCTCACTCTTGCCTTTGCTCCCCCTTTCCAGGCTTGCAGGACAACATTATATATTCCAGTCCAATGCTTTGCATGATTTGGGGAGTAGATGAAGCCATATCCCTCTCTCCTCCTCTGCTTCTGCACCCCCTCGCTCTTCTCGCCTTGTTGTTTAATGTTTCAATTTGGAGGAAGCAAACATTCAATCAGACAGATTAACTGTTTAATGCATGTCATCAGTCAAACTGTCTACAAGAGGGGGCCCTTTCACCTCACCCCCAACTCTCTCTCTTTCGCTCTCTTTCTCTCTCTCTCTCTCTGCACACACACACACACACACACACACACACACACACACACACACACACATGCATGCACACAGTTCTGCTTGGATGCTTTGCCACTCTCGTTCTCATGCTCTCAGTGGCAGAACACACCTACATACCCTCATCCAGTTTAGTCCATGACAGCAACATGACACAGCATAACCATATTCAGCTGGCTCATAGTTTCTCTGATATGAACCTGTTTCAAATGTTTTTCTAATATACACAAGTAATGCATTCAAACTACATGGTGCATTCAAATTCGGGTCCACTGTTGAGATTATCAAACCCATCTACAGTCTCTCTCTCTCTCTCTCTCTCTCTCTCTCTCTCTCTCTCTCTCTCT
>JAAIIK010000023.1:6823045-6835304 GCA_014706435.1 Silurus glanis
GTGTGTGTGTGTGTGTGTGTGTGTGTGTGTGTGTGTGTGTGTGTGTGAGAGAGAGAGAGAGAGAGAGAGAGAGAGAGAGACTTTTTCCCCTCCACCTCCTCTTTGCAAACACCTCTGCTACTCTCATTCTCCGCTGGAGAAAAACGGCAAGGAACCGCGACGCGCAGGGCCGCACATAGCTGATCAATATTCGATTTAGTTGCTAATTTAGGGCCTTTCTATAGCTGTCATCCCGTGATGTATGAGTCCTAACCCGAGGTCGCCGTGGAAAAGAAGAAGAAGGTGGAAAAGAAAAAAAAAAATCAAACACCAGTCAACTTTTCACTTAACAATAGACTGGCTTGAATATTATTTATGGACGAAAGCGCCACTTTATGGGTGAATAGCTCCCATCGCTGAGTGATGAACCGGGATTGTAGGCCTAAATACACAACATACAGTGACATAGTCTGATGCATGCACAAGACACAACGGAGCGGAGTAACAACCAGGGATGCACGTGCCGATGAGCAGCATAGTGCCAAACACTCATCCCAAACAATATATAGTCAAGTGCTTATAGACTGTTATTTCCCAGAACATACTTTTAAAGGAATGCAAACTGCAGGTCAGAGAAGACTGGAACTCGGAGTGCATATGCATCGAGCTACAGACCAAGATAACGTAAAGTATCATCATGCAATATCTACATTATTCCAACACGCGCGCACACACACACACGGGCGCGCGCGCTGCTTTATTTCGTTTATTTTATCCCCCCCCTCAATGTCTTCCCGATCGATCACTGTTCTCAGGATGTTATCAATAATTTGAAAGCTTGATTAACTTCAGAGTTTCCATAACAACTCTCCGCGTTCATACTCGCCCGCATTTTTAATTAACACTTGCTTAATTAGTTCGAGATCGTTTAGGACTGAGATGCTTGGCGGAGGCGGTGTGTGGATGAACGTAAAATCTCGGGCTGATAAATTGATACATTATCGGGAAAGAAATGTTGTAGGGATTTCTTAGCGGAACGAATCATAAACAGACATCAATCAAAGAAACAGCTCAAGACAATGTAGACAATATGTAATAAAGAAATGCGCCCCCCCACTCCTTCCCACCCGGTTATTTAATTATTACACGCCTTTGCGCCAATTTCATGAACTGGAATCATTTTCCATCATTTTCTCTTCGGAATAAATATTAATATAGCTAATTAATATCAGCCAACGCATAGATCATTAACAAATAGCTTAAGTATATTACTGCCCCGTGTTAGTGTTGGAAATCATTTGTCTATCATTATTGCAGTGCTTGAGGCCTCCTCGGTCCCACTGACAATTAAAACGTCTCCTAAATGGTCAAATTGTCATTAGATTTTAATTGTGATTAAACCTTCCTGCTCATTCATCTTTATTGCTGTGCACATAACACCTATGGCTCTAAAGCAGTAATATAGAGACTTGTTTGTTAGGATATTGGGTGCTCAAGCAAATCAATAGCTCAATGTGGCTTTCAGACTGAGGTTTCAATCAAGTGTATCAATCAACTGGATTATAATAATTCTACTTAGGCTAATTAGGTTTTATCAGACAGCAGCTTTAAGTATATTAATGATGAGATGCGAGTGATACACACGAACGTCGTGATGCCAGTCTAATTAATAGGTTGCACTAATTAATAGGTTACTCAAAAGAACAAGGCTCTATCTTCTGTCGGTCTTTAAGGTGGGGATCACATGTTATTCAACTCTATTTATTTGCACAAGACAGGCTTTAAGGGCCATCTGGGGTCCCTGGATCATTTGTATAATCACTTGAAAGAGTTCATCATTAAAAGAGAAAAAAAAAAAACGGTTGTTTTAATGACAGGGGAATAGTACTATCTATCAAAACATTTATTATGTGAAAACATTATCTATCTTCATGCGTGCACAAAACTTACACATACAGAGTGACCAAATGTAACTGTACTTGAATGAGGGCAGGTGGTTATATTGTGTGTGGTCTTTGATTAATACTGTTCAGACACATGGTCATGTCAAACCTGGACATTTGATTACACTCAATATTGCCTTTGAATAGTGTGTAGAACAGATGCCAGCATAATAGAATGTTAATGAGGTGGGAATTAAATGAATGGGAAAGAAGGAGTGGGGCATTGAAGGGGTTGATTGGTGAAATTCCCTGACCAGACCAGACCTGCAAATCTCACTTACTCTCACTTGCCATTAAATGCATTTGCAAAAATAATCAGTGAGTAAAGATGAATATATTCAAAAGAATGAGCCAGCAGGCAGAGATATTCTATACAAAGTGTATTCTTAGATATATAGTAAACATATATAATGAATAAGTTAAGCATTAATAAATATAAAACAATGTGTTAGGTGCAGCAAAAGGCAATTTAGTAGTTCGAAGACTTTTCAAAAACTGTACTGAGAGGTTTGCTGTTTAACTCAAGCAAAGAAACAATTATTTTGCAATTGTATTTTGCATGAATTTTTATTTTATTTTTGGCCATAGAGGAAAATCTGCTGAAGCTTTTTTTTTCCCTAATCCTCCACTAACATTAACCCTTGGGGCTCAGTGAGTGAGAGAAAAGATAGGCATGGGATAGAGACGGAGGTGCGAGAGAGAAAGAAGGAGAGAGAGAAAATGGGGGGGTTTAAAGTGTTGATAATTTAAATAAACCCTTTGGCAGACTAAAACTGGCAGCTAGCTTCCCCTCTGTGCACATGAAGAGGAAGCAAAACAAAGAAAAGGGAAAAGAATAAGGGCAGAGGAAAGGGTGAAATAAATAGACACATAGAGGTGTCTCCACGTGTGTTTGGCACCAGTGGGTGAGTGAACTAAAGGTGGCAGTAGATCATGGAAAGGTGGAAAGAGAGATATATGCTGGAGGACAGAACAGGAAAGCAAGTGGGAGCTTGTAAATCAGGCAAAGTGAGTTACGCTGCAGTAGCAGAGATATTAAGAAGGTACTGATAAATCTATTCTAAAATCTTAGATTAGACTTAGAATTAGAAATACAAGTGACCAGCTAAGTGACCAGCTTGTATTTCACAAACTACACAACAGCTGCTTCGTAAAAGCAAGAAAATAAACTGGGCATTAATTTGTTTAATAGTATTGTAAGCAACCCAGTAGATATTACTACAAATAATCCAGTGCTAATGGGGCTTCAGTTAGTTATTTATCTAACAAGGTAAAAATTTTTTATTATAGTTCAATTCTGGTCTTTTATATCTAGGTACACTATATGGAAAAAAGTTTTGGAACACCTCACTTTTCCAGTACGTGTGCTTCTTCCCCAAACTGTTACCACAAAGTTGCACAAAGAAGCACACAATTGTATAGAATGTATTTGAGTGCAAGCGGGATCGAAATGTTCCCTTCACTTAAACTAGGAGACCAAAATCTGTTCCAACATGACAGTGGCCCTGTGCACAAAGCCAGGTTTGGAGTGAAAGATCATGAGTGGCCTGCTGTAGAGCTCTGACCTCAACCCTATTGAACACCTTTGGGATAAATTGGATTATTGACTGCACCCCACACCCCCCCACCTTACATCAGTACTTGACTTTACTAATGTCCTTGTGGCTGAATAATCACAAATCTCCACAAGTCACACTCAAAATATTTATGGAACATCTCCCCAGAAGAATGGAGATTAATTTGACAGTAAATAGTAACTAAGTTTGGAATGGGATGTTCAAAATTCATAAACGAAATAGGTGTCCAAGAACTTTTGTCCATGTGCTGTAGTTTAATAGTAATATAGCAGTTCTATTCAGCAGAATAATGGTAGGTTATCTTGCTACAAAAAATGGCTTTTAAAATATTATTTTTTAAATGGGATTGAAAAAGCAAAGAAAGAAACATTTTTTTTCATAGTTTGCCCTGGACCTTACTAAACTTAATATCCAGTGGACATGTTTGCACACATAAATAAGCTCTCTCATAAATAATATTTAACAATCGTCTTGAAGCTTAATCTTTTTTGACAGCATCAGACCTTTTATTCTTTTACTTATTCAGACTAGGGATATACAGCAGGTTACTGGCTCACTGCTATTAACTGTTATTATCTGTTGTAATACTATTTTGTACAAAAAAAAGTGAAACTTAAATGTAAAACATATATAGATATTTTTTCAAAAACTGGTCCAAAAAGCCTACAGAATTTAAAAACCTATTTCAAGTAGAAGTGCTTGGTCTAACATAGATAACGTAAAGATTGCTGGGGATAATATTAATGTTACATTTCCCTCATTTTAGGGTATCATCTCAATACTGCAGACTTGAACCTAAGAACTGGTACTGTTAACACAAAGACTGTTACTCACACCGAACATCCTTTCAGCGGACATTGTATTGTTTGACTTGATAATATACATCTTCAAGAACAAAGGTTTCCCTTATCACTCTGGTTCCCCCACAAAAGTTCCCCGTCACATTTGACTTGCATGTTATTAATCCAAATATTCATCTAAATATAAAGCTACATCTTCATTTAATGTCTATATTTCTATAACGCTGCTTTGGGACAATGTCTGTTGTTGAAAGTACATTGATTTTACCAATTAAAACGAATGGTTCTGAAATAAAATTGTTCCTGATTGGTCATTTGATTAACCCACATGAGCACCAGCGGAATTTCAAGCGTCCTGACAGCACAGGACCAACATAAACTTTTTGCAGGTCCTTCGCTTTGGTCCCTTGTTCACTCAGATCATTTAAGACCTCCTGCTTCATTATTGTATCCCTGTTAACCAGTTTATATTAACAAACATGAAAGAACAAACATTTTGTTGAAAATGTGAACAACTCTAACCAATGGTTGCAAAAATTCTACAAAATAAAAATAACTAAGTAAGGACTGTGTTTTTGTCCATACTTAGTTTGAGAAACTTGATCATTTAGGTGAATGTGTATCTGTGTATCTGTGTGTGTGTGTGTGTGTGTGTGTGTGTGTGTGTGTGTTGGGGGCTCTTTGACATAATATGTTTATTGAATCACTAAGCAAAAGTTGCTATCCAAATGCACAGTATTTCACATTCACGAAGGTGAAAACGCAGCGTCAGCTTTGTGTAGTGGAATGTAGGTATGTATGGAGTATGGTCAGCTGTGGGATGAAGGGTCACTAAGAGAGACATTTGGTTGCTTTGGACTTTTAATTAGTACATAGTAACAGAAATAATGCATTAAAAGTAAAGAAAGAGTAAATTTTTTCCCATTGTTTAATTTACATTGTAAAAGTTAGCATTAGCTTAGAAACTGTGCCTAAAATGTCACTAAGGATGAATTTGTTTGCTGAGGTCAGTAGACATATGCAGAGGTCTGTAGAGGAGTGCTGAGGTCTGTAGCGGTTTGCTGAGGTCAGCAGTGGAGTGCTGAGGTCAGTAGAGGAGTGCTGAGGTCAGTAGACATATGCAGAGATCTGTAGGTCAGTAGAGGTGTGCTGAAATCTGTGTTGAGGTCTATGCAGTATGGACATGAAATTTGAGTTTTTGCTTGATACTGTCACCACCGGCTTGCTCATTAGGGATACATTTATAAATCTAAAATGCATTTTAGACATCTGCTGTGTGACATTGTCCATTATTAAAAGCACTATACAAATAAAATTAATGAATCGAAGTGAATATTTACCTTTGTGCAGTCCGAAGTTTCTTACTAGAGAAGCAGAATAAAAATAAAGATAATTTGATTGCCCATTAAAGTTGCCACAAAGAGAAAGAAAGACAAACCTTTTTTAACATGTGTCTTAAATTAATATACACTCTTGGGCAGAAAAATGGACCAAACCCAAAATGTTAAGTTTTTAATTGTCTTAACAAAACATATTGGTCACAAAATTAACAAGAGTGAAACAAACTGAGACGGAGACTTCTTTTGCCACAGTTTGCTAATTTACGTTGACTGAAGTGAACTGTTTGGGGTAAAATCCGGGGCCAGAAGAATTACATTTACGTTTGGCAGACACCTTTTTCTAGAGCGACTTACAACTCGGCAGTTAAGGAGTTAAGGGTCTTGCTAAAGGGCCCAGCAGTGGCAGTTTAGGGGTGCTGGGATTTCATCTTGTGACCTTCTGAGTCCAGTAAAATCATGTTCGTAATTAAAACGTTTCATGTAAAATTCACATAAAAAATATATGAAGTTAAAAAAAAAACTCCAATAATATTTTATTTTTGTTTTTTGTTTGTTAAAAGATTTGGTTATTGGTCATAATTTTCTTATTTTGCCACACCTGATGACACATCAGGGGCCTGATAACAAACTCCTACATGGAACCAAAACTCATAGAGCAAAGAGAAATCTCAATTTTCCTGACCAATGATTTGTTATTAAGACCATTAAAGGGTTAATTTTGTTGCAATTTGTGGTTTTGTGCATTTTTTGTAGTGTATTTAAAAATATGATGTAAACCAAAATCTACCTGACACAGACAAAGAGTATGACATATGGCACAGGGGGATTACACAGTGTTCCCGTATAAACAGCAGTAGAAACGAGACGCGCGTTTTCGTTAGAGGTAGTAGGCCTGTAAGAACAAGCAGCATTCTCTATCTCTCTCTCTCTCTCTGTCTCTCTCTCTCTCTCTCTCTCTCTTTCTCTCTCTCTCTCTCTCTCACACACACATACACAAACACACACACAAACACACATGCGACCTGGCTCAGGCTTCGGCGGCGCTGAAGTGAAGCGGCGACACGGAGAACCATAAATCTTCATATAGCGGCTGTTTTGATTAATGCAGCCGAGTCGAGCTAGGGGGCTGGACCTATCCCATTACGCCCTAATGGAAGATGGAGCGCCGCTGTCTCCACCACTAGGCCCCTGTCATTTGTTCCACTTTGCAGTCCATTTGGCCGAGAGACTACAAGCCACTCCATCAAAAATATTTTCAGAGTTAATTTCCGCCCGCTTAATTCGCCTTGATTCGGATTGCGTATCGAATGGCAGGATCGATTTTCGCCTGGCGTCTAAATTAAATAAAAGAAAGGAGGAGGGGGGTGTATGCTTTAAGACGGCATTTCTTTCTTTTCTCTTTTCCATTCGTCCCCCGTGCCCCCACCCTCGTTTCCACCCATCTTCCACTTCGGTTTACCCCCCTCTTCATTTTCTCTTCCTTCACTGCATCCAGGTTCCCTCCTTCTTCTGGTTTGTTATGATGTTAGATTGTGGAAGTCACACAGCTCCTCCACACACACACAGGAAGACTAATTGAATGGGTGGACAGGTTCATGGGTCATTTACAGATGTGCGCAAAAGAAGACATCATGACTATGCATTTCCAAGGCATTTCTGGCATTTCCTTAATAGCTACAGTTCTTAGAGTACTAGCTGAATCACTGGAAATCTTTTTCAGGTGGGCATGAGAGCCTGGGCATCAAGAGAAGTAGCAGAATGCTGGAAAAAAGTATCGAGGAAGGGGAAAAAAAAGGCTACAAACGTAAAAAGCGCAGTGACAAATTGGTCAAGTGTGTCGCGAATTCCCTTTTAGATTTAAAGCCGCATGTAGCCCACCGTCATATCTTTCCAGAGTAATTTATTTTCTCATCTCTCTCTCTCTCTAGCTCGTGCTCCTTCTCTGTGTGAATTTATCTGTCGGCCCTCGTGCGTGAGCGGCAATCACGTGAGCCAAAGTGGAAAGACAATAAAAGTCTCTGGAGAGAACTGTTTCCCCCTCAGACTTTTGTTTCCTTTCTGTTTTCGTCTTTCTTTTCAGTGGGTTTACTTCTAATGCATTCTCTACCTTCGAGCCTCAATGCACACTGAGTGGTAGGCCACTCATTTTCAACAGAAAACTGCTAAACTGAGGAATGTTAAATGTGTTATGGATGTAATAACTGCTGGAGGATACATGATACAACCTTGGTATTAAAAGTATTAAATGGATTAATCAGCTATTGTTTGTGTGTTAAAGCTGGGACAACACTAAAATGTTCAATGTGGAAGGGGTGCGCATTTCGCCCTTTGAAAAAAAAAAGTATTTTGTCACATATACATTACAGCACAATGAAATTCTTTACATTGCATATCCCATCTTGTTAGGAAGTCGGGGTCAAAGCACAGGGTCAGCCATGAGATGGCCCCCTGGATAAAAGAGCATTAAGGACCTTGATCAAGGGGCCAACTGGTGCTTGTACCCTCCACCTTTTGATCAGTAAAACTGAGCCTTAGCCACTGAATTTTTTTAATGGCCTTTCTTTGTCAGGTTTGTGTAATATGGACTTCAACCAAATGTTATGCTCTCAAGTCCTAGTATTTACAGGTCTTGAACTGATTCTGTAACCTTCATCATCATTACCAGATATATTATCTGTAATACTGGATAATCTGATCGGGCCTAATTTGTTTTTAATGCTGTGTTTCTCTTGCGCCTTGAAAATAGTAGTTTGTCAGTTATAATAATGTAATTTTCCCACTTTGGCATGTTCGAAATGTGAAGTGGGAAAAACATGAACATCTCTTTGAAAGTGCACTTCTTGTTTGCTCTTTTAAACCAAGCTCATAAAATACTACTTTATAACTATTCTTCTACAACAGTAAACATGAGGCGTGCACCAACAACAGAGTACATGTGAGTAGCTTAGTATGAAGCTACACAGCTAACAATAGCAATTAGCTTAGCAAAAGGCTAGTAAGCGATAGTTATCAAATCAATTAGTTTATAGCATATTAACTAAAACTGCCATAATCTAATTGAAAACTGTGTTCACAGCATGTTGATTTGATGTCACTTTGTAAATAGGAAAGGAACCTGATAGTTGAGGGTGTCGCAAATAAATAAGTTGAACTTTCAAGTTGACAGAAAGATTTCAGTGGGTTTTATCAGTTCAAGGTGGGGAATTACAGGTTACATGTTCAACCGTAAACACAATATCAGTGCTTAGGTCTGAAGGAGGGGCCCTGCAGCTGTGAGACAGCAATACGACTTGCTGTAGCACCATTGCTCATGGTACAGCTTGCAGTGTTTATTAGGTGTATTAATACAGATTAACAGCTCTATCTTCACACCTTTTAGAAATGCACAATGAAAGCTGGTTACAGTTTGATTTTATTTATCAGTGGTGGACAATAATGAAGTAAATGTAATTTGTATCTGTATCTGTACTGTTTTGACTGCCACTTGGTAGTATCTACTTAGCACAAACATACAGTTTAGCATTAATTCAACAGCAAATATAAAATTTTGAGAGTAATAAATGATGGAGGAACTCCTGACTTTAACTTGCCACAACACCTGTGACCTTATGTGCATGATTTTTTGAAATAGTTGTAATAATGCTCAGGATCATTTTAATAGATATCAATCAGTGTTTGACTCAATATCATTCTATTTATAAATTGGTGTGTTAAGAGTAACATCTTTTCACATAAATTAAGTTGATTAAGCATCCGTCTTATCACAAAAATGGCATAAGGAACATAATAGCCATAATAATTCATCGTATTTTGGAAACTTAAGTACATTTGAAGGCAAATACTTTTGTACTTTTACTTGAGTGAAAGTTCAAAGGGAACACTTTTACTAATATAATTAATAGTAAATATTAGTAGGTAATATTTACTATTATTAATATTAGTAAAAGTGTTCCTTTTATATATATATATATATATATATATACACACACCTTGGCAACACACTCTTAGCTGGAAAGTGTTAACTATAATAAAATAGCCAGCTTAATTTTGAGGCTTTGTAAGTCTAGTGCACCTACTAATTAGCTGTTATTGATCAGTTATTATAATTACTTATTATTAGTTGTATTGATCTGCTTTTGTTGTAGTGCATTTAAAAGTCAATATTTTCATAGCATGGTCACTTACTGCATGTTAAGGACGTATTGTAGCAGCTATTAATTTTGTAAATAAAAAATAATCGAGTAAATAAGGTAGCTATATAGTTTAGCAATGATTTGTTCTGTAAGACTCAGTAGAAATTTATGACAGGTGCCTATATATTTTAGATATAGTAAGGTCACAGAAACAGTGAACGCTTACTAACCAAGCTTGTTTATCTCCTTTGCTATTCTAGTAATGGGTCATGCTAAGCAAGTGTGGACAGGACAAGAAGCTGTTGGGGGAATATTAAGGGTGTGGGTGTATGCATAGAGAAATACTTTATTTGAAAAAAATAGGTAATGTGTTATGTAATGCTTGCTCATTGTGACGTTTCTGCTATTAAACCAAGGAGACTCTTATTCATTTTAAGACAATGTTTTAGAATAGGCATTTCAGCTAAGACAGAGTGGACATTAACCATCTCTAAACAAAGGCGAAGGCCTGCAACAGCCTTGGGGGAAAATAAAATAAATAAATATATATATATATAAATATGAATTAAAACTGTATATAACATGTACATAAGTACATTTTCTACCTTTGCAACAACACTTGAAATGTAGCTCAGGTGCCTCTTATTTCTCTTGATTGTTGCTGAGATGTATCTACACCTAGATTGGAGTATACTTGTGGTAAAGACATGATTTGGAAAGGCACACACCTCTCTATAGAAAGCATTACAGCTGACAATGAATATCAGAGCAAAAACAGCTCAGAGACTGGATTGTTGCGAGGAACAGATCTGGGGATGTCTACAAAACATTTCTGCTGCACTGAAGATTCCCCATTATGGTTGCATAAATTTGAAATGGAAGAATTTTGGTGCAAACAGGACTCTTTCAAGAGCTCGTCGCCCGGCCAAAGAACGATGACCAAGACTCCGATGGTCACTCTGACTGAGCTCCAGAGATGTGGAGATGCGACAAAGTTTCAGAAGGGCAACCATCACTGCAGCCCTCTACCGATCTAGGCTGAGTGGCTAGATAGGAGCCTCTCCATGGTGCAAAACCTATGAAAGCCTGCCTGGAGTTTGCAAAAATGCACTTGAGCAATTGTGAGGTTGTGAGAAGATTCTCTGGTTTGATAAAACCAAGAGTGAACTGTTTGGTTTCAATTCTAAACCTTAAATCTGAAGGGAACTAGGTATCACTCATCACCTGCCCAATACCATATTAACAGTGAAGCATGGTGGTGACAGCATCATGCTGTGGGGGTGTTTTTCAGCAGCAGGGACTGGGAGAGTGGTTAGGGTTGAGTGAATGCTAGATAAAGCAAAGTACAGAGATATCCTCAATAAAAATCTATTTCACCGTGCTCAGTACCTCAGACTGGTTCACCTGTGAATGTCCTAGATTGGCCCAGCCAGTGACTTAAAAGAAAGACATCTTTACTTGAAAGACATCTTGACAAAGACATCTGATCCAACACAGTATTTAATTAGCAGCAGGGGTGTCACTTTGAGTCCCCTGGTGATACAATGCCACTGGGCTCTCGATCTACTATCTATCTATCAGGAGCCTAAAGTAACGAATTCCATTTACTCAAATTACTGTAATTGATTAGTTTTTTTTGTGTACTTCTACTTTTTAAAGTAGTTTTTAAAATCTGTAATTTTACTTTTCTTAAGTATGTTTTGTTTGAGATATTGTACTTAACTACATTTTAAATCATATCCATTACTAAGTAAAAAAATAAAAATAATCATAATGCAAGAGGAAAAATAATGAGTCGTTGAAACTACTGCACTGATTGATTGATGAGCGGAGAATAAACGCGCTAAACTCACAAGAAAGAATGATGGAGACGGACAAGACAGACGCCATTGACGCCAAATTTGTGCAATTTGTGTGCTTACTGTCTAAATTCTGAATCCGCATTTGTGATTTCTCTCATTCTCCTAAATAACATGGAGGTTTTTGGTTGCAAAAGTGCATAACTTAAATTAGACTCAAGTCGTAAACTGTAGTGTTTTTTTTTTTTTTTTTATTATTACACTTTAATTTGTAAAGGTGTTCCTAAAATTAAAAATACAACTAGAGATTTATATCTAATTGTCCTTTTTGAACTACACTAAAAAGCACAATATACACAATAGTACACACTAGGGACCATAACTTAAATGAAGTAAATACATTTTCTTACAATGAAGTAAATTAACAGTATTTTTACTTGAGAATATTTTATTACTCTTTCCACCTGTGCTCTCTATGCACATAAAATGTACACTTAGCCTTCTCATACCGGTGTTGGACATATATTATATTGTGGATAGTGCATGTTGAAAAAGTAGTAAAGTGGAAAGAAGTTATTTGTTTAGATTGTATTAAAATGACCAAGAAAGTTTCTCATTGCTTACATTATTCTATTAATCTTTATATATATATATATATATATATATATATATATATATATATATATAT
>JAAIIK010000023.1:6839552-6860017 GCA_014706435.1 Silurus glanis
TCTATCTATCTATCTATCTATCTATCTATCTATCTATCTATCTATCTTGTCTTAATTTTCATTTCCACTTAAAATTACAACTATTTCAATTATTTGAGTTTAGTAAATGGTCACACATTTCCACAGCTGACATGCTTTATGTGCACATGCGATTCATTTGCTTAGGGAATAGTTAAAAGTCTACATAAATGGTCTCATTTTGTAAGTCAACTTCAAATGTTATTATGACACTAAGTGACTAGTGACATTTGAGGACTTCTTTTATTCATACAAATTATGTTGGTATTCATTCAAGTACTGATAATCAACTCACTTAGGTATGTGTCCAATTTAAATCAAAATCAGTTTTAGTCTCTATTAGATCATCTCTTAGATTATCCCCAGTCCAGGTCTAATGGCTTCTGCCCTCTGTCATAAATGTATTGTATGTATAAACTATTTCTTTTCATTTTAAATACACCTAAACTGATACACAGACCTGTGATTGAGAGAATGACACAGAGGCTAATACTTAGAGAAAGGGAATAATGAGAGGCATTATGCACACACACACACACACACACACACACACACACACACACACACACACACACACACACACACACACACGGTTCTACACTAGAATTCCCAAAGCACCCATCGACAGCTATCTGTTTCCCTCTGGTGCCTTAAAAGAGGAACTGCTGCAACATCAGTGAGCAGTGAGAGTATGCTATTAGCATGGCCACTGTTAATTATATTTTGAATATGCATTTAAGTACAGAGCCATTTTCAGAAGCATCATTTTGCACTTCAGTCGGTATTTTATCTTTACTTTATTTTTTTTGTCTCTTGTCATCTTTACTATCATGGGGGCAAAAATGTAATAAACACTTTACTCCAAATCTGCCATTATATTTTTTACTGTCCAAACTGTTCACTAGCTAATTGCTGGTAAGCAGTGAAGATATCGCATACATAATAGCAATACACAATACATCACAGAAATTGTAAATTAATCTACAACAAACTTTGGGATATGATGCTTTGTAATGTGTTTATTTATTTGTTTTAAGAGAGTGGCTTTTTATTTGTCATATATACATTACAGCACAGTTAAATTCCTTCATCACATATCCCAGCAATGTTGCACCCTTGGTGCACAGAGGGGAAAAGGGCCAAGAGAGGCAGCTAGGTGATATTGGGGTTTGATATTGGACTTTTCTCATCAGCAACCCAGAGTTTTTACCACTGAGCACCCACTTGGGTATATAAACATTAATGAGGTGGTGTGTTGTGGTGGGACCACCTCGACGCTGATCATTTTCCAACAACAGAATGTCCTGAGGTATTTAAATCTTATTTGCTCCTGAATATAATTTATTGTAATTCAAAAAATAAGATAAATTCCTTTGACTTTTGACTGCATTTAATTTTGCCAAATGCACTTGAAACAAATACAGTCATTCCATCAGCAATCTGTTTCGCTTGAACTTAGACAATAGAAGTGCAGCCATACACTAAATCTGAGTAAACGGTAGAGAGGAAACAAAAGTCAGAAAATGTTACAGATTCACCTGTGATTGTGTCTAAATGCTAACACTGGAGACTCCTTCCAAAAATGATAAATTAACAAATATTCTAACAAAATGAAAACAAAATATTTTAGCATTAAAGTAAAAAACAAAAAATAATAATACCATGCTTGTTCCTGTCCCTTGTTGTTATGGAACATATTAAACATATTAACATATTAAAATGAGCACATGACTACAATCCTTACAGTTGGAACTGTCAGAGCTGCTTTTATAAAAAAAATGAAACACCAGTCTAATAAAGCTTAAATCGAAAATGAACAGCTCTGTGTATTTTTTATATAGTTTTATCCTGCTCATCTATGAAACTGTGCAAAGTTAGATTATAGGGTAACCTGGTGTCCATAAACCTCACTCGCGTTTTATCATAATTGTAGCTTCAGTATAAAAATAATAAAGAAATCCTCAGATATCCAGCATGACCTGGCTTATGAAGAGGGAAATTTGTGTAAATATTCATTTCATTTCATTTCATTTTATTTATTTGACAGGGACAATGCAACATACATAGTGTCAAAGCAAGCTTGTCACTGAAATGCTACATAAAAAGTTTATAGCAAATGCTAATTTTCAACTCCTGTCCCTGGTTGGGCTCTAAACACAGTACAACTTTCATACTAAACTACTTCAATTTAAACGAATAACATGATATGGACAATTCCCGCCCCTAGTCATACACAATAAAATTTACCCATAAGATTTATCCGTAAAATTTACATACACACATATATCATACACAACTCTTACCTATTAGTTAAAAATATAATTTTTGACCTAACTATTCTATTCATTTCATTAATATATTTCTATAGTTTGTCCTCTGAAGGTTATTATTTCTATGGCAACAGCAAGAATGACTCGCCACATCCATTCATCTCCATGCCCCTCCTCTAACAGACAAGACCCACTTGCTAAATGAAAAATGGACATGCTTAAAGAAGTATTGATTCCAGCTTTAAACAGAGGTACACTCAATATTATTTAGCCCTAAATACATCTTTGTTATCTGTGTTGCTGCACCAGTTACACTGCTGTCCTAGTAATTGTAGACATAAAAATAATAGAGCAATTCCCTCAGCATTGACTGAAGCAGACCTGGTGTGTGGGCCTTGACCAAGTGAGTGATCCATCTGTTGTCTCTAAGTGTCCGTTAAATCCTGATGCTTATGAGTACACCTTGGGGTAAGTATGCGTGGTGTTATAAAAGAGTGAGAAATGCAAAAATCTATAAAGATTTATTATTAATTATGTCATTTATCATTATATACAGATGAAGATAAATTGAGTTAAAGTAGTCATCTTATTTTTGTTACTATTTCAATTAGAAAACAAACGCAAGCCTTAACAAACCAATACAAATACTGATTTTTCTTTTTTTATAATTTGAATAAATAGAAATCATGAACTGAATCAACTGAACGCTGAGATGAAAGTATTTTATCTAAACTAAAATTTAAATGAATCTACACTATATAGATAAAAGTTTTGGGACATGTAACTTTTTCAGCCTTATGCGGTTCTTCTTGAAACTGTTATTGCAAAGAAGTGCCAAAAGAAAGTACCTGAAAGAAGCACACAATTGAATGGATGTCTTTAGATGCTTTAGGTAGCATTAAATATTTCCTTCACTCGAACTAGGAGACCCAAACCAGATCCAGCCTGACAATGCACCTGTGCACAAAGCGAGATCTTGAAGATCTTGCATGGCCAATTCTACTGAACACCTTTGGAATGAATTAGAACGCTGACTGCACCCCAGGCCTCCTCACCTTAAAAAAAGTACCTGACTGAATGAGTACAAATCTCCAGAAGCACACTCCAATCTAGTGGAGCATCTTCCCAGAAGAGAGGAGGTTATTATAACAGCAAATGGGGATTAAATATGGAATGAGATGTTCAAATATCAAAATTAATTTTCTCTGTATAGTGTGCTTAAGACACCAGGTCGCACTTCAAACTCAGTAAAATTAATTTTAGTAAATAAAATAAAAGGGAACTGTGCAATCATTTTGCTAAAACCTGTATTAGCAGTATTTTCTAATCATATGCAGCACTATTGATGACTACATATTAAAAAAAAAACCTTTCAAAATAAGCTTGCCTGATGGCATGGCTAGTTATATAATGTTTAGATGTTTTACATTCAAAAAACTTCAGAAGTTTTTTGGGCATGTGTTTGCAGCTTTAATCTACTAATCAATCTTGGGTGTATAATAAGTTACTTATATACTTAACATGGCTTTGGAAGGCCCTCAGATCAATGTTTTCTGAGCCTCTCATACTGTGCATTTCAAGATCGTTTTAATAAACCCTCGCTGACTCTTCCAAGAACTGGATGACATGCCAGATGCTTTTTTTTTTTTCTTTTGAATATTCATGAAGACTGAGAGAATCTCAGTGTCTATAGAACACAACTTTTATTCACATTGCCTGGCGAATTACACATAAAAAAAAATACTGAAATACTAAAATGTTGCTTCAGTTTCAGTCAGAAAAAATGTTAAAACGTCCATGTTCAAACAAATCTAATCTATTAATAAAATCTATTAATTTAAAAAAAAGCAGAAACTTCTAACTTTTATTTATAAGCCTGCCGTCGAACACATTTTTGCACAAATTCACAAGCAAATAATTTTATTATCACTTTATAATTTTATAAACAGTGATGATATTGTGATGATGTTTTCACTGTAGTGTGTCATCTTTTTTTAGAAAAAAACCCTTTTTTGTTCTAACCTAATTTTAAATGACATTTTTTAATTGGGAAAATGCAGTCATGAGTTGTTCACTCGTTCGTACAATGAACAGAAAGCAGTAACAAATCTCAAAAGAGTGAGTTGAAAGAATATGCTTATGCTAAATAAATGGATCGAGGTCTAATATGCAACATTCTGCAATACGTCTATGTGACATGACTCTTCATTGGGGAAACAATCGTGCGTAAATTTGTTTAAGAACAGACGTTTAAAGGATCTATTGCAGACAGTCACATCAGAGGAAATCCCAATAAAAAAGCATTACTTTTTCATAAACAAAACATATTATATTTGTATTTTTTATTTAATACAAGCTGCTGTGTTCTAATTGCCTACAGATGCAAATATTAACCCTTTGATCGACTGCTTTAACTTGTAATCAGCAGTATAGATATGGATTCTCATTTACTTAGCAATTATGTGCCCAATGCTTGTTTTTGCTTGGAAAACACATATTACACTGGTAAAGTCTGATAGCATTAGGCTTGTTTTCTTCAGGAAACCTGGTTCCTATGATGTGACAGTTCTAGTAATTTTGTATAAAATATTAGAAAGCAGTCAAAACTTGCAAATGATTATATGATCTACATGTATAATGCATTTTACGTTGTCGACTACTGGAACTCTGAAATAAGCTGGCAAGTTTGTTGAAATATGTTCCAAACTACTGAACAGGACCTACTGGCAGGATACATTTCTTCAATTACAATGGTTTCATAGCAGAAAATATTTGAAAAATCTCAAATATTGATTTGTGGACAAATTAATTGGCATCCCTCCATGAAAAAAGAACCCACAATTTTCTCTTGAAATTCGAAATTGATAAAAGTAATTGCTGTCCATCACAGTTTATAACATGTTTAATAAAAGCCCAACATTGCTTTTTATTTTAAATTCAACTGAATATTTTTAAATAATAAAACAAATAAAAAAAAAAGAGCATGGAAAATATTCTGGCAAAAGTTATGGTTATCTTTTCGAGCCAATCACTGCAAATAAGCGATTTTTCCATAGCTCTCAAACGTCTGCACCTGTCTACACTCTGCTTCAGCTGTCGAAGGTTTGAAGTGCACAGTAATGTGTTCTAACTTGAAAGCTTCATTTGTGAGCATACAGATGATTTGTCTTCCACTCAAATCTCTGGTTTTGTCTCCTCCACCCGAAGGACATTCTCCCAGTCACGCTGCAGCTTATCAGTATGCATTTTAGCGAAACTTGGTGAAAAGTTTGCACTATATTATAAACAGCACTATTGTCCAATTAATTATATTTGTTTTATGGGGATAATATCAAATTTGTCTGCATATGTAAGCGATGAAACAAACACAATGGTGTTCACTGTGATACCAGCAGGAAATATCTGTATCTCTTTTTTATCTCTAAAGTGTTTACACATGAAGAAGTGATGATAATAATACATATATTGTACTGAATGTGGTAGATACATATACTGTATGTATTATATGCAATACATTATACATACGTTGTACTGAATGTGGTAGTAAAAAATAAAAACTCAAAGACACTATCAATTGAACTCTAATTTTAATTTAAGAAAATGAACCTATTATTCACACAAATTGAATACCCTTAAAAAAAACCGCAACCCCTCCTATTTCTTTTATTTTCCTTTAAGCAGCATTAACTGGGAGTGAGAGGAAATGAAGTGCAGATGACTCAGTACTCAGTACGTGCAGAACTGAAGGGTTCAGTTTCTCGGCTCGCTCGCTTCAGCGTCCTGCGCTCACAGGTTCCTTTGTGTTCGCAACTCATGGCACCTCACGTTCATTTTTAATGACCACACTCAGTGATAACACTAACTTATGCTTTATTTACAGAATCTACTAGCTACAATAAATATAGCTGAAATGTAGGATATCATCACCCAACTTGTTTATTAATCAGTTATATTCACATGTAGAAATAGTTACATGTCCTGCTATGATGAACATTTCTTGGCATGAAATAAAAGGTAAGTAAATGAGACTGAATTAAATGTTTGGAAAAAAAACAATTTTATTAAGTGTTTGAAAGTGTCAAGTCTCATTAGGGATTATATAAACATGACAGCTTTTATCACAACTCATAACACAAAAGGGAATAACTGAGTATTACTTTCAAAATTCTCCGAACGTCCCATAACCTTGTGGTGCGTGTTTTATTTTTTTTTACATGCGGCGGCATTATTGCGATGTCTTAATCACACTTTGGTCTTGCTTTTGTGCTACAAATCTTGGCATCTGGTGCATTTTCATTCGGATCTTTTTCAGTGGCATTAATAATCCTATAGAAGAATTCAAATCAATCATTTGAATCATCTGTTCCTCTGCCGTGATAAAAGGGTCGCCTTCTTTCCAAAGCTCTTACTAGTAATTACCTAAAAAGACATTCACACAACCTTTAGGTCAGGAAGTTGATCATTTTGACAGCCAATGTGCCATCTAAATAAAACAAACGCCTAATTTGCCTATAAATCACACCAGCTATATTAGTCTGCATTCCCATTATTTGATTAAATGAGACAGAAAACTGGCTAGAGAAAAATAAACGCTTAATTTGAATAGCTTTACGGGAGTTATGAATGTTGTGGGTCACTGAGCCAGTTATAATGGCACAAAAATACTTATAATTTTATAGGGGAAGTTTTTTCTAAATACGAGCGTAATCAGAACTATGTACAAGTAGTCGGTGCTCTTCGAAAAAAAATGTAATTAAATGAGCTATTAAGACCAGAAGAGACACTAGGCATGGTGTGCGTTCAGGTGCTGGGTGAGGTGGTGCGCCCGTATAAAGGTGCGGGGACACTTTGGACAGACATGCGGCCTCTCTCCAGTGTGTGTAAGTGTGTGTGTTTTCAGATGTTGTGGCATGAGGAATGCCTTGTCACATTGCTGACACCTGTAAGGCCTCTGACTGCTGTGAGTGCGCCTGTGCTTGCCCAGGTCTCCAGAATTACTGTAGCATCGATCGCACTCAGGACACGCATAGGGCTTTTCCCCCGTGTGCCCACGTACGTGTTTGGTCAAATCTCCGGATTGTGCGAAGCACGCGCCGCACTCTTCACAGCGGTATGGCTTCTCGCCGGTGTGTGTGCGCTGGTGGTTGGTGAGGTGCTGGATGCGACTGAATCTCTTGCTGCAGACTGTGCAAACGTACGGCCTCTCGCCATTGTGAATGCGGAGGTGCTTCTTTAGGACGTCGGGCCTGGAAAAGGTCTTCCTGCACTCGTCACACTTGTGGATCCTCTCCTTGTTGTGTGTCAGGAGGTGCACTTTGAGGTTGCTCAGTGTTGCAAAGGTTTTCTTGCAATCCCCGCAAGAGAATGGCTTTTCTCCCGAGTGGACGCGTTGATGTAGACTTAGTGTTGACCGGTGACTGAACCTCATGCCACACTCAGAACAGGGGTACGGCCTCTCGCCAGTGTGTGTGCGCAAGTGTGTGCTCAGGTGGCTCATTCGAGCGAAGCTCTTCTTGCACTCAGGACATGAGTAGGGTTTGACACCGGTGTGGATGACCTTGTGCTTGCGCAAGCTGCCCATGTCTTTAAAACTATGCCCACAGTCAGTACAGATGTATGGCTTCTCGCCCGTATGCGTGCGAGTGTGTATGGTTAAACACTGCAGCGTGGGGCAGTTTTTTCCGCAGTGCTGACACAGATAACCGCGGTTTGTACATAGCGTTTCCTTTCCATCTATTTTTGGCTTTTGTTCTTTTTCTTGCTTGTTGCACTGATGTGGTCCGAGGCCCCACATTCCTGCAAAGTTCTCACCGCAAGAAGCGCAGCTCAGCTCTCCATCAGTGCACACGGTGGTCAGGTTGTGGCAGCGGCGGCAGTGGTTCTGCAGGTTGCCGAAGTAATCGAAGCTGCGGTCGCACTGCGGACACGTGTATCGTTTGCGAGTCGGTGCAGGTACGGGGAGGTGGGCACGTCGCATATGCACCTGCAGCTGCTCCTCGGTGAAGAAGTGGTGGTTGCAGGAAGAGCAGCTGAGCATCTGCGAGGAGATTTTGATGCTTTGTGGGGCTTTCTGAGATTTGAGCCAAACGAGGTAATTACTCCGATGGGTCCATTTGAGGTGCTTCTCAAGGTAAGAAAAGTCGGTGAAGGACACAGCGCAGTATGGGCAGTTAAAGAACGACTCTCCGCCTGAGAAGAACGACAAACAAAACAAAAAAAGAAGTGTGAGTACTTTTAGCAATTTCTGATTATTAAGAATTACTATTTATATTTTTGGACTACTCCATGCAATGTTTGCAGTGGAAATTAAACTTAAACATGGAACTAGATTTGTGAACAAAGTGTGAATTTTTAACAGCATTTATCTATTTTTGTACCATTTATAAGTGACCACAAGCAATATAGATGTTTTAGATAAAATGTTTTAGCTAGTCATGGTCAAGGAACACATTTTTTTTTTCGTTCATTATTGTCATCACTAAGAAACATGCACACTTCTCATAAAAGCGCTGTCATGATGTTCAAAATGTAAAATTCATTACATTTCTGTGATGCTGATGAAGGTCACCACCACAATCATTTACAGGTTTCTCGAAGGATTTACAGCCTTTTAAAATCTCTAAAAAAAAAACACTGTTTTACAAATATATGTAAATCATGTAAAATTATAGAACTCATATAACAAGGAATGGCTTTCACCTGTACACTTTTACAATGACAGTGAGGGGACAAAGACAGGGAACATTTCACCCCTTTGTTTTTAGTTTTGTTTAGACATCCGGATCCCGGTTTTACATGCGACACGGTGTCTGCTGAAAGAACCCTTTCGAGCGAACAGGGCATTTCATAGCTTTGGCTGGAATACAAACCCACAACCACAGGAGTCGTTTGAGATTAAGGCTGGATGTCCTTGGTGTAAAGGCAGACAAAACAAAGCATTACCAGCAGACAGTGCAATCATTAAATATTTTATCGTTCTCACTACTTAGTTATTATGTACTTCGTTCAATTACTTATTTTTTCTTCACTGTGAAAACGTAAAAGAACAGGGGATGAAAATTGAACAGTATATTATTTTTGAGTCCTGATAGTTCATATCACTGAACTGAAATAATTTAGCACATTTATGCAAATCACTGTTAATTGTATTAAATGATTTAAAAAAAACAACAAGGCATTTTTTTTTACAAAGATTTTTAGGGTTACATCATTTATTTTTGTAACTGTCAGTAGTTTTTCCTCAGGACTGTGAAGATTTTGCTTTTTCTCCAACATTGCCAAATGTGTTTTTGTTTTCTTTTTTTCCTTAAAGGCAAAACTTGTCTCACAGACGATTACACGATTACAAGAAATGCTACTATATTGATCAAATAAAATTCAAAAAACGCACTGCAAGATGAAACATGTTCAATTGTTTAATTCTCAACCATCTGGTGAAGTATGTTTTTTTTTTCCCCCTCAAACATGTAACATGTTTTCCTTCAACATGAAACATCTCACTGATGAAATACAACTAATTACATCAAAGAAAGAATATTTCAACTTGTCCCCTTTTAATCATTAATCATTATCCATCAAAGGTCAATGTGATGTCCCTGTGACCTTCATTCACTGAAATTACCTGCTTCTTCATTTTGAGGTCTGAGATCACACTCTTCTTCTTCTGCCTCTAGCTTGATCTTCGTCACCTCCTCTACCTCCTCTTCCTCCTCCTTCAAGGGGAAACAAACTTCTCCGTTTGCCTCATCGTGGATTTCAGACTCGGTTTTGAGACCGAAACTCGAGTTTTCAATCGGAACACAAACCGGCTCTGTCTTGGTAAACACTCTGGAGTCCAGAGATTGGAAATTTCGGTACCCGGATTCTGGTTCAGCATGGCCTGGCTCTTGCTTGATGTGATGAAGCTCTAAAGAGGGGCCACCTGAAGCCAAGTCTTTATCTCCAATGCATGGATCCAGGAGCTGTTTGTCTGGTTCGACGTTATCGAACCCCTCTTGTGTAAGACAGGGCTCGGTTTTGATGTGTGTGTCTGGTGTCGACTTCGCCGTACTGCCAAATGAGCTGATTTTAACCATGACGTCAGATTGCACCAACACCACCACTACATTTCCGTGTTCAGGAACACTGAAGGTTACTTCCTGTTTCTACACAATGCACTGAAATCGCCCAATATTTATGCTTTATTGATGACACTATATATTATACAGCAGCATCGGAGATACATGTTATCTCGAAATAACACTTAACTATCTGCTGCCCAGTGGAAAATGCTAAACCTGAGATGGTATTTATTTAAATCCCCGATAAATCAATTGATCATATTATCTCGTTAACATGCAAAAGATCAGCCTGTTCATAACTAATCACCAAAAGCATGCAGGTCCAAATCTATACAACTGACAACAAGAAAGGGGGAAAAAAAAAAAAACAAGCCTGCCATTCAGGTAGCACAACGTTACCGAAAATGCACGAGCTTATCAATTTCGTAAGATTGCACTGGCTAGATGTTTCGTCGTTTCTGAAAAAGCGGGGTGGATTTGTTCCTTAAAATAAAAAAAAATTAAAAACAATAAAATAAAAAAACAATAGGTACGTGAGAGAAAACCAAAGGCAGAGAAACTAGTTAGATTGGACTCGGGCAGCTCTGTGAGAACATGGCCGACGGCGCTCTGGTTTTCATAATAAATGTCTCACAGCCACGTTTGTTTCAAGATTCAATTTTGAAAGCCATAAGATGCCATGCATTGGTGTGTTTTTTTTAATCGCCATTTTTATTTTATCCGTCGTGATTTCAACATTCGAAATAAAAATTTCACACGTTTTAATTTGTTTTCAGGTAATGCTTACATCACTCATTCTGTTCTTCAGGATTAAACACACACCATTCACCTTAACTGTTCAATTCTGTAAAGCTGCTTTGAGACAATGTCTGTTGAGAAATGCTCTATAGAAATAAACTTGACATGTCACAAAGTAGACAAACCATTAGTATTCAATGGACAAAATTAAATATTGCCTCTTCTGCAGAACAAAATAAGCCACGGCAGATAAATCTGCTGTGCAAAATGCATGATAGTTGGCAATAAAAAGGATTCTGTTTCTGATTTTAATGAACATGGCATGATTGTGAACAGCAGAAAGGTAGAAGTATTTCTGCTAAACAACTAGCAATCTCTTGGGATTTCTTCTCACAACAGTTTACTCAGAAGGGTGCAATGAAGAAGTAAGCAGCAGTTCTGTGCAGGAAACACCTTGTCGACGAGAAAGGGCAGCAGAGAACAGGCAAACTGATCACTGGAAGAGTCACTCCGTACAGTTGTGATGAGCAGAAAAGCATCTCACAAGGCATAACACATCAATCCATGAGGCAGATGAGCTTGACCATGTTAACACTGTAAATACATTACTTTTTTTCCGTTTTATTTTCCCTGATCACAACTTTCTCCCTTTTATTTACCCACATAGGTTTATGATTGCATCTCATGATTTTGATCTCATCTGTGTGTAATTGATATACGTGTTTTGTTCTGGTGGCAGCAAAAGCTCAGTGCAATCCCACAGTACTGTCCTTTTTTATAAATTTTTTACATTTTTATTTATTTTTTTTACTTTTATCAGACTCCCTCCAGCTGTAATTGCTGTCTGTCTCTGATTGGCAACTTCCACATTAGTATCCAACAACCCAGCAATATCAGAGATTTGGAGATGGAATTTCCTTCTTGTTAAATGCGTTTTTTGTGTGTGTGTGTGTGTGTGTGTGTGTGTGTGTGTGTGTGTGTGTGTAACAAAACATACGATGCATCAAAGCGATCTTTATCTTTTTTGCCACTGATTTTGAGCTTTTATTTTGAAAATGTCATGAGCCCATTGAACTATGATAGCGCTGGTTGCATACTTAGAAATTGGCAGGAAATCTTCCGGGTATTCGCTCTTCTACACCAAGCAATATTTGTACCTCTGCTCATTGATGCAATTACCTAATCAGTTATATTAATGGAGGTAAAACTGTGATCTGTGACTGATTTCATCAGACAGGATGGTTTGAGTTTTTTTATAGCTGTTAATTTCCTGGAAGATCAGACAGGTTTGAGACGACAGAAATGGCTGCTCTAAAAATTGTGGTCAGCAGACAAGCACACAGAATGTATACCACACCAGTCCTTCAAGCAAAATGGGCTATACAGCAGCAGACCAGTGAAGCTCGTGAAGTTGTTCTGCAGTGAATCCAGGCTTATCAAAACAGTTTAAGACAAGAAAATTTGGTCTTGCCTGATTAATCTATTGCTGCTGAAGCAAAGAACACATACGAGAGCAAAAATTATATTCCAAGTACTCCCATTTGCAAATATATTGGTTCATATGAAGCACATATTCGTAACTCATTATAACTGACTGCAATCTAATAAATAGTAGGCAGGCCTAAATCTCGTTTGCTTGTTTGAAACCAATTTCTGCCCCAGTTGCTTAAAATATAAGCATGCAAATTCATGCAAAGGTTCAAAGGAAATAGAAATCAAACACAATGTTACATTAATAACCACTATTAGTCGATATTTAATAGGGTCAATCTGGTATATACATAGGATGCATGAGCATGAATCACATAATATAAAAGCATGTGTGTGGGGCTAAAGAGAATAAATAGCATCCACATTTTTCAAGACACTTGTACATGTTTTGGTCTTCAACTCCTAAATAGTACGTTTTGTTTTATTACAGCACCAAAAAAAAAAAAAAAAAAAAAATTCATGACAATTGTTTCTTGACATTGGAATTGAATTGGCAACCCAGACTGTTGCTGCCAGGGTTCTTTTTTTTGCAAGATGCAATACAGGTATAAGTGTAAAGGTTTGCCTTTTAACATTCATTCATTTACTTACAGTTACCGCATAATCACAGTCAGGAATCACTGCCATGAATCCAGAACATATCCCAAAAACACTGGATGAACATTGGGGACAAACATTGGAAGGAATGGCAGTCCATTGCAGGACATCAAATGAATTCACAGCTAGGGTGAATATAGTGCCACCATTATTGGTAGACGGTGAGAGAAAACCAATGTGGACATTCTGTTACAGAGAGTAACCTAAGCTCAGGTTTGAACCCAAAAACAGATGTGTGGGAGGGAGCACTCTCTGTACTACCATGCTGCCCTGTACAACTTGATTAACCTTCTCAAAATATTCTCTGACTGTAAAGAAAAATTAAACACAAACTTTAAACAATAAAATACTGAAATGGATGTCATAGTCTTGTTTCTCATCTTGCTATCTTATGTACTAAAACTTCTAAAATATACTTTTTTTTTTTTACACTTTTGAATTTGCATTGCTCATTCCATTAAGAAGCAGAATAATATTCTTTACTGAATTCCTCACTTTCCACCTACAAGCCTTCAAACCATTATAAATAAATACTGTTCAGTCAACAAAATGTAGCTGGATTAAAATGCACGATTGCATCAACCTTTTCTTAAATAGTATTAAATATTAAAGTAATAACTATTACTGTACACTCTGACCACTGTAATAGTGACAGGATAGCAGGTGACTCATTCATTTGTAGGCCATGACTTACCATTATAGCACACAAATCAACCTTTGCATTTCCATTGCAAATAAAAGTCCAAATCTGCTACCAAGCAATATGACTACAGGAATAAACCATTTAAATACCACATGTGGCA
Organism: Silurus glanis; assembly: GCA_014706435.1. Lineage (NCBI taxonomy): Eukaryota > Metazoa > Chordata > Actinopteri > Siluriformes > Siluridae > Silurus > Silurus glanis. The sequence goes on from JAAIIK010000023.1 coordinate 6,853,530, forward strand.
AAAACACTGAAATGCTACTTTTGCAGAGATAAACGTGTATAGAACCAAACACATGGTTCACATAATTCAACACGGCTCCAGCCCCCAGCTTCTGTTAATTCAGTTTGGTTAAAGTACATCGTCTGTTGATAAACAGATTACACATTTTCAGCCAATTTTAGTCGATTTTTACAATTCAACTAATAGCGATGATCGTTTTAATGGTAATTTAGATTGTCATTAGAGTTTTAAAGCATGTTTTGATTCTGTAACCAGGCAATCACTCTCACTGGACAATAATACACCAGAAAAGCTATAATCTTTCTTTGTCACGGCGTGTCACTTTAACTTCGGCGGTGTATACGGAACAAAGGGAGGCTGCAGCAAGAAAACATAGTGCATTTCCTTAACACTGCTGCCAAGCTCATGGAAAGCTTTCCACAAAGGGCAGAAGATAAATAAATGAGAGATGCTTAATACTTAAGTGAGTATATGTACAAGAATAATCACATCTATTCCACATTATCTGTTCCACTGTTTCAATAAATACATCCTTTATAAAACACCCACACATATTCTTCAAGTAGTTTTGTCCTTTCAAAAACATTCACTTGAGTTTTCAAAAACTGTCCGATCTGATTCCATTGTTTTCTTTCATTCCTGGTAATGATTTAACAATCCCTCAATTGAAATTCTCATATGCCCACTTCCACCTTTCTTCATGTTCCTCACATGGCCATTGTGGTAAGATGTTGGTGGCCCAGGATACCCTTTCGGCCAACGCCAACACCTGGATGTGTGCCGGCTCCACCGTGCCCACAGTACTCCTGCAGGTTCTGTCTCAAGGTGACCAGGGCAGAGCCCAGACAGGCTCGGTTAGGTGCCAGGATGCCACCAGGCAGCTGGAAAAGGACAGTAGCGACGCCAGCCATGCCATCGTCAGTGGGCTCTAGCGTGATGGGTCCCACTTTAAAGGAGGAGTAGGAGAAGCCCAAGAGCTGTGAGAGGAAAGGGTCAGAGCGGCAGAACTGCTGGTAGCTGCCATGAGAAGCTGGATGATGGTGATGGTGGTGTGATGTTGGATTGGTGGCTGAGCTGGGAACATATTGATGTGTATTCAGGTAGTGCAAGGAAAGGTGCTGCCCACTGTTGCCTCCACTCAGAGCAGGGTGGTGGTGATGGTGGCGAGTCAAACCAGGATCATGCTTGTAGGACGGAGCTCCAAGTCTTCCTCGACTGACCATGCCACCTATTTTGCCTGTTCTGACATGTGCCAGTGAGACAGCGCTTCCTCCTCCAGCCGAGGGCAAATATATAAGCTGCGGCTCATCGGGCTCCAAAAAGACAGTGAGCTTGGCAAAGGGGCGTGAGGCCATCTTGGTCATCTCCTGAATGTGACGCCGCTGTTCACGCCTGAAGTCCAGGAACTGTTTGACTTTCCAGAGCAGCACGCACACAGACAGGAATAGGAAGAAGCAGGAAAAGAAGACGGAGAAGAAAACAAACAGATCAATGTGCGCCTGGTCTTGGCGCAGGAATAGCAAGCCTTGCGACTCTCCGCCATGGCTGTCCGTACCGACACCGCGCAGAGCGATGAAAAAGCGGCTGGATTTGAGAGAATGCACTTCATGTGGAAAGGTGATGACGACACGATCACGTACACCACGCACAATCAGCACCGTCTGTGGTTTCCACACTGTGATGTATGTGATGAGACCCTCTGCTCGCTCTTCACGCACCTCTCGCTCAGCACCGTGCGGTTTACTGTGCAGACCAAGTATAGCAGAGGAAGACGCATTAGCATTCCCTTTTAATGGCGACAGCGCTAAAGGGACCTCTTTGTCTCCTCGAGTCATGGGCACAGAGGCAATATCGTCTGCAATTTTAATGGCGTGTACACCTGTCTGGCGGTCAACATTCACAATGAAAGTGTCATGAGAATTAGACACATACACTTCCACCTCGCCAAAAGTAACATCGATAGTGACACGGATATCTACATTAGTGAACTTGGGCTGAGCTGCAAAAAACACTGTGCGTCCCATAGGCAGATTGCGGATATTGGGCTCGTGGAAGCAGTTGACTTGCGATGTCGGGTCAAAACAGCACTCGTTGTCCACATTGAACTGCCGGTAGCACTGACGGCCATTGATTGGTGTGCCATTAAAAGCGTCTTTGCACTTGGCACACTAGGAAAAACAAAAGCATTGCAGAGAAAATGGTTTAAAAGTTCTTTCAGATCAATAGTACTTCCTTCTCTTGTATGCTACGTGCTACAAGGATTTCTATCAGGTAACCAACAAAATTAATTAAACTCTTACTGTACAAGCCTTTGAATATTGTTTAAGACACTGCAAGGAAGTTACTGTAAATCATGTAGGATTTCCAAAACAACACTACCTGCTAGACTGTGATTATATGTACATAGTTGTTTTTTTTAAACACAGGTTTACATAACAGTCTTGTTTGTCCTTTAAAGGTTTCATTTTAATTAATTTTAAACACCACCAACCGCAATAAATAATAATACCTGTTGTCTGTAACATTCCTTGCGATCATTCTGTGAGCTGCTAAGACAGGAGGATGTTTCAGTGTTGTTTTGGCAGGGGCAGCCTGTTCCATCATGCTCATTACAAGTGTCTGCATGGCCATTACACTGACACCTAAAAAACACAAAAATGAAAACAATTGCAAGAATTGAAGTTTCTATGGTTGATTGTTTTCTAAAAGTTATATTCAGATTTTAATTTACCATTTGATTTTTTTAACCCTTATATTTTGTTAGGGTCAAATGTGACCGATTTTGTGATGTGTAAAAAAACACGGTTTTACTTTTTTCTGTTGGAACAAGGCTTCATGATATCCTCCAAGACAGCCATTTCAACATAACATAAAATGTCACCATTTTAGTAAATTCTGAAGGTCTTAAAATAAATTTAAAAAATTAAAAAATAAGTAATGTGTTGTGCTACCGGTCAAATGTGACCCGCCTAGAATATCGACTTATATGAATCCAAAGTTGTGGGTTGCTTTGTGAATCAAATTTGGCTCAATTAACCACACCACAAACACAGCTAACCCCTCCCCCACCCACCCCGTCTTCTATGGTGACACATAAGCCCATTAGAACAACTTTTCTTGTGGAATATTGATAATCATCATTTTTGGGGGTGTGGTGTGAACAATATGCACAGAATTCTCTGTTTCATTCTGGCAGCATCATAAGTCTATTCAACATGAGCAAGAGATTCAGTGCCTTTAGGCTGTCCTCTTCATCAGATGTGTCTTCTTGTTCAGGATCATACTCCTCATCATCCTTATACTCAGATTACTTTAATGACCAAAGATATGGTCAATAACCTCATAGATTCAGTGTCATATCTTTGGTCATGAAAGTAATATTGAGGACAGAGAGCAAAATGACAGTAAGAAGGATGTGACTGAGGATGAGGATGAGGTGGAGTAAGATCCAGAAAAAGAAGACGCATCTGATGAAGAGAACAGCGCAAATGGCACAGATGCTCAAAGGGAAATCTTCAAATAAAAAAAGGTGATATTTCATGTTCATCAATCCCTTATGACAACCAAGGCAGAGCACCAACTGAGAACATCCTCAGAATGACCCTGGGATATGCTACATTTTCAAGACAGCATTTGAGTTGTTTATACCACCATCGGTTTAGAAGATTGAGATGACAAGCACTGAAGGGAGAAGGTTGTTTGGCAACAGCTGGGTGGAGATTGACAAAGCACCCCTGGATGGTTACATAGGGCTGTTGGTTCTTGCTATGGTATACAGATCCTGTAATGAGGCTACAGCCAGCTTATATAATGGTGAGTCTCCCCGTAGTATTTTTCGAGCTACCATGTCACTTCAGATATTTCATGTGTTGTCAACAGTTATCCGCTTTGACAATCCAGAGACAAAGGCTGCTCTCCGTGTGAATGACAAGCTTGCTCCCATTAGGGATGTTTGGGATAAATGCATGGAGCAATTGCCACACATGTGGGAAACATATGCAACGAGCACACATACTGCGATTCATGCATATGAACACACACACACACACACACACACACACACACACACACACACACACACCTTGTCAATGTTCAGTATTCAAGTCAAAAACTTTGTTTTTAACGCACGCACACAAACACAAATTATGTTGTCGTTGTTCAATTTGAGAGAGAGAAAAACATGTTGTTCGATGTTCTATTTGAATTTGCAATTCTGAGCAAAATTAAGATTGATTATGTGAAAAAGTTTGACTTTTTACCTCTTTCCTAACATAAAACTGTGCCGACCCATAACACAACAGATTCTATGGTTACAATCAGATTCTATGGACACAATCTATGGTTACTAATACTAAGTATAAAAAAAAAATAATAATAATAATTTATTTTAGAAGTATGCTCTAATATTAATCTATTATAGTCAGATAACATAAATACCAATTGTCTTCCCTAACAAAATTTTTTATTTTTTTATGTAAAATGTTTACATGGCTATCATTAACTATTATTTTTTCTGACCTCATTGGTCATTGTTCTTTGAGCATATATTGAGCTCAGTTAAATCATGGGTCAAATTTGACCCGCTAACACTAAATATGTAGGCAGCTTTATTCAGGCTAATAAAATTTTTATTAGCTATTTAGCCTGTAACATTATAAAAAAGTAAACACATTGCATTTCGGTTTAGCACTCGGGTTGTAGTCCAGAAAATGTATTTAAATTTTCCCCCTTTATTAAAAGTCACAATAGAATCAAATTATTTTATTTTTGACTGTAATGTTGTATGCTTACAAGTAAAATGCAATGTAATGTAGGTATAATTGTAATATATATGATTTAATCTAGCCACAGTATTAACTTGTTGCAAATAGTAACTTGTCAGTTGTACTTGTAGCAAACTCGTATTGTTAAAAAACTAAATTTTTCTTCTTTTTTTTTTTTTTTTAAGCATTTACTCCAGCTAACTCACTTTTCACACTTGCCCTGCAGAAGAAAGTATCCACTCAGACAGCTCTCACACTTGTCCCCAACACTGTTGTTCTGACAATTCACACACACAGCATTATCCTCAGCTGGTCCCTCTGTTACCCAGTGGACAATCTGAAAGAGAAATGTAGCAAAATTATAGCAACATCAAAAAGGAGAAGAGATTAACAAAAAGAAAGAGCAGACTTACTCCCTCAAGATCTAGTGGATGGTCTTTTGTGTAATCCAGTGCCAACTTGAGTTCATCTTTGGACAAACATACATCGCTGTTTCCTTTACAAAACTCCCGACAGGGACGACAGACTCCACCACCTAGTGCAGAGCCTACGTACAATGGCTTACACTTCTCACAGTGCTGACCCTAAGTGAAAGAGTGAAATTATTAAATAAGTCATTAAATCACATTTGAGAAAAGCTTGTATTGTTCAAGAAAAAAAAGTTTGCAATTATTACATATAGGATCAAACAAATCAAACAATTTTTTGCTAAATATGCAAAAGATGAGACTGACTATAGATGAGAAGACTTGCAATACCTTAGTGTGGTTATAGCACTCCAGACATGTATCCAGGTGAGTGACACCTTTACAATTGCTATGTTTATTACAACGGCACTGAGATGAGCAGTTTTCCCCAACGAAGCCAAAGTGACACTGGCACACGCCCGGCGACACACACGTGCCATTAACGCAGCCCTGCTCACATAACGGCTCACACTGCCCAGATACACTGATGAAGAGAGAAAAAATGTTTTAGCATTGTTCACTGTTAAATAGTTTGAATAATTTTCAGCTCAAGAAATCACTGGGCATGCAAAATGTATTTAGAGTTTAAAAAAATAAAACCAAACAATATACATACACACATACATGATCCTAGTGACCTAAGCCTTTAAACATACCTGCTGAGTATGTAGCCCTTTCTGCAGGTGCAGTGGTAGCCATCAGGTAGGTCATGGCAGTCCTGGGTAACATTGCAACGATGGTGACCATTGGCACACTCATCCTCTTCCGGACATTGCAGGAAGAACCAGCTGCTGTTCAAGCTGGGACAAAGAGATTCTCCAACACCTACATATGAAGTCCAGCAGAATACTTTATAACTACACAGTTGCAGAACGAGGTACTTTACTACCGCAATGTGTCTTATTTTAGAGGCACATATTTAAGACAACAAAGTACTCAATAAAAATCATTGAAATGTGAAGAAAATACATGACATTAGTAGTATATGTGTCTTGTGTAAGTGAAGAATACATACCATCTAGTCCTCCTTGCAGGCAGTGCCCTGCACCATTAGCTCCGCGAGTGGCACACCAGCCACACTGTGGCCGGGCAATGCACTGGGAGCACTGGGTAAGCTGGGAGCACTGAGGAGAGCAAGAGTCTCCGCCAGAGAGCAGACGACCACACTGACCAGCTTCACAGCGCAACGGAACAAACGAAGGACTCATACACTGAGACAAAAGAGGGAAGCAAAATGGACAAAATATATATATATATA
>JAAIIK010000023.1:6861699-6873053 GCA_014706435.1 Silurus glanis
ACACACACACACACACACACACACACACACACACACACACACACACACACACACGTAAAAATTAAAATACTTTTTAAATGTTTTTATTGTCCTCAACGTTATTTGATAAAACAAGTCATTTTGACCATTTATATTCTATTTTCATTATATTAAGCATTTTGCACATGTCCCTGAAATTGCTGTTCACCCAATCATAATGTGGTAAATGCCCCTATAATAAGCCCTCTGACGTACTCAGTGACAGCCCTTTCCACATTTTGCCTTTCTTCAGTGGAGTTTAAAACATCTGCTATACATACAGTAACTATCTACACTCATATTTCCTAATTTTCTTCATACTGAGTTTGTAGTTTAAAAGTCGTCAAGTTTACCATGTCCACCCTATCATAGTGAAATATCAGTTAATAATTTTTTTAGAAATTAAAAACATATTTAAAGTGTACCATTAGCTTCAGCAGTGAATGACTTTGATTGCTGCAGGTACACCATGTATTCATTAAATGCTCAATTTTACCAAAAACGTCCACCCTGTCACTAAGTCTTCCATGACAGGGTGAACATGTGCATTGTTTTTGACACATTTTGACCGTTTCACACATTACAACAGTTGTAACACACATATTACACCAGTAGATGCGATACATGAGTGGATGATATAAACGTTTTGCCAATGTCTTTATCAGTCCATATAAAGGATAATATTAAACTTAAAAAGTCCATATAATGGATATCATTGACTGAATACAGCCCTAGCAATGTAAATGGATAGAACTATGCAAGCCTAGTTTACTGGACCACCAATTAAAGGGGGTAAACAGCAGATTTAGTTTTTAAATTGATTCTTTTTTTCCAGGAATGTGTTGCTGAGGCAGTAAGGAGATATAGGGAAGGTTGTGATGCTGACTCAGAGAGAAGACGAAAGTACCTTGAGAAAGAGGGCAAAAATGGGAAAAAGACAGAGACACTGGAACAAAGAAGGGTATTAATGAGCCAGAGTTAGTGTTTTGGTACAGACAGAGACACCACCCAACTCTCATAATATTCCTGAAATGCCTCTCTCCGGCCTCTCCAGATTATAATATGGAAGTTTAGAAACAGAATTCATTTTTAGATTTATTTGAAGGACAATTATCCACTGTTTATTTTCCCATTAACTGACATTGATAAATAACTTTATAAAACTCAAAGGAACAGATTCAAAAGAATTTAAAGAGAAAACTGGTATCAAAACATTTTGAGTGCTATTCTGACCACATGCTTTACCACATCTATGATTCCTTTAAGGACAGCAAGTTAGAACAAAGAACAAATGTTATATCCTGAGTGAAACTGGGCAAATCTGCCACAGGGACGTTTGACATGACATATGTTGGACATACGGTGGTGATGCAACGAGTCGCTCAAGGTGTTTTAAGTACATACATCATACAGAAAATACAAAAATGCAAGCAGTTTATTGCAAAAATGGTCACTGGAAATATCAAACTTCAGGAGGTCCCTCTAACCTCACATTCTTCTGATAAGTCCCAAGCCAGTGGAAAGACAAGATTTCCAATTGAGACCAGAAAAAATTGAATCAAAGCACGTCGGGTGAGTCGTGCTTTGTGAATTATGACAAACAAGGCTACCCATGTTGTCATTATCAATGTGGAAGTTTCAGCCAGTTCCCCAGTTCAATTGGTACCATGATTGACAGATGCCAGAACCACAAGCTCTCAACAGGCGCACTCTACAGATTACTAAGTCTGTTTGGAAGTATGTGGAAAATCAATTAGAGAAAAACTATTTCCTGAAATCTTATTTATATTGCTTAAGGGTTTCTTCTTGTTCCTGTTGTTTCTCTGATGCTCTTGTTACCTTAGATATCTCACCCTGTCATGACAAAGTCCACCCTGTCAACTTCTACTTTAATGAAAATGAACATGAAAGATTATGAAAGATTGTATTTAGAAAGAAATGTGCTACTATCACATATTTTACTGGGCAATAAATATTTTAGCCATAATTCAATTATCAAAATATTTGTCCTATTATCTAAAATGTTTCGTTGGTAAAGGGATGCATTATTTTTCTCAAGAGAAGGAAGGACTGAGGAGTAGTGTGGCAGAGGGTGCCATCACTCAACTGACCATCCCACAGAGTCTCATCGGTGCCTCAAGTATGCATTAAGGGATATCAACATCAAGTCCTACACAACAGATCTGAAAAATCTATATTTTAGAATCACTATGCAAATGTATTCATACTACTTTGAATTTGTCCATGACAGGGTTGAGATCTATTGTGGTTAGTTCATAATTTGTCTACTTGCAGTTAATTTATAAAAAAAAGTGCTGGAGCTTGACCAACATTCATACAACATGCATAATACAATAAATATGTAATATGTATATAATAAATGGAAAATCTCTGATTTTTATTTTGGAAACTGAAGACTCAAAGGCACCTTATGGTGATTTTGACCCAGGTACACTTGCAAACACCTTTTGAAAGAAACCAAGCAAATAAGCTGTTCCAAATATCTTTGAGAACTAAACACAGATATGTGGATGTAGGCTGCCACTCCAAGGATTCCTTATTCTTCTCTATGCTGAAGATAGTTCTTAATGATATTGGCTGTATGTTTGGGGTCATGGTCCTGCTGCAGATTATATTTGGGGCTAATCAGATGCCTCCCTTGTGGTACTTACACTGCATGATGGATAAGTATTTGCCTGCATTTCTCAGCATCGAGAACACAATTAATCCTGACCAAAACTCCATTTGCTCTGAATTATGTTCCAGAAGATGAATGAATTTAATTCTAGTTTAATTTAGTGGACCAGATCAGAACAGTATGTTTAACATCTCATGCTAAACAGTGTAATATAATCATTGTGTTCATACGTACCAGTACGTTTAAATTGACGGGTCCACATACACTTCCCTGACGCTGTGCACTTGGGGCAGTCAGACGCCTCACAGCTGGTTTCAGTGCAGTTGCTGGAGAGAAAAATCTCCCTTTGGTTTATCCTACAGTCATGCTCCGAAGTGCAACTCACGGAGCTGCTGATACATGCTCCTTCAGGACAGTTAGTGCACCACTTACACTGCAGAGTGCTCTATGTATATAAGAGAACGAATAATGTGAAACCCCACACAAAAAACATTTGTAGTCAAAAGTGTTGACAAAGTTGTGTCTGAAAGAATTGTAATGTCAAGGCCTTTTTTATTCTATTGCTACACACTAAAAACTCCTGGGTTTGAAGTTATATGATTCGACTGATCAGAACCTCAGCTCTTATTTTCTGGTATTTGTATCCAGATGGTTTATATAAGCAAATCAAAATACTGGAAAATGAGTGACAGGTGTTTCTTGTTTTCCAGGTCTGACATGGTAGAGACTGTTTAAACAATGAATATCTATGAATTTATACTCTTGGTTTGAGCTCTGGGTTTTGCATGTGAAGACTACATTTTGCAAGCTGAGTAAATCAATCAGAGCCATTGCACAAGAATTAAAGAAACCTGGTGTAGTAACAACTAACAATGAACTGGTCAGCCATGGTATCAGGGATCACATTACATATAAAAAACAACAACTTTGAGAGCAGAAATACAGAGGCCGTAGAACAAAATGCAAACCAGTCATCAGCAACCAGACTGGAATTTGCGATGTAATACAGAGATGAACCACAAATGTTTTGGAACCAACCTGTACCAAAGAGATGGAAAAGTCTAAGTGTGCCAAAAGAAAGTCTCTGCTCTTAATCAAAGATATAGAGGCCCCTTGTTCAAAAGGCCCTTGATGGTAGTGTCATGGAATGGGCTTGTATGTCTGTTTCTGCAACAAGCTCATTCCTGAAGGTGTAGCTCATTATCGCAGAAGCAGAATGAGTCCAGAAGAAACAAAGTTTTTGAAACCGAATTTTTTTTGCTTTCAAGTTAATTATATAAAAATTCTCTCCTAGCCAAAAAACAAGTGGACTGCCACCCATCAAATATGATTTCTCTCATATTTTAATTTCAAGCCCAAATATTTTCAGTCTATAGCAAAAATAATAATAAAAAATAACAATTGCCTTGCTGCACCAGCACTTCCAGATGGGATGAGGTGTTTGAATGTTAAGAACTTTGGAACTGCGGTGAATCATGTCTGTTACCTGTCCAGAGTTTGAAAACATTTTGGGGTGTCGAGCCAGACATTCACTGCATGTCTTCAGCCTTCGACACTGATCAGGGACACGGGGAGTGGGAAAGCATGGGGAATGGCCAACAGGACAGCCAATTCTGGAAAAAAAAAAAAAAAAAAAAAAAAGAGAGAGAGAGAGAGAAATAGAAGAAAACAGTTACAACATATGATTATTGATTGCTTGAGTTTTACACTTTTTATATATTTTTTTAGTTTTTAACTTCTCTAATTCTCAAGCTGTACCTCTCTGCTGTGTCTGATGAGGTGCAGGTACCCCTGCACCAAACACAGCTGCCTGTGTTGTTATTACAAGCCTCGATTGTAGGCAGCAGAAAGCAGGGGTCAGAGGGCACAGAGAGGGTAATGAAACGTCCAAGCATGACCCCGTTAAATCCACCTGATATGAACAGGCGATTCCCCCAGCTAGTCATGGCCAAGGAGATGGAGTGATTAACAGGTTCACCAACTGAAGACACTGCAAATGAGGAGTAAATAAAGAATCTCAGTGGAGTAAGAAAAAACATTTGTATTTTTCTGCAAGAAGTTTATGGTTAAACTGATGGAAAAAATTAAAAGAGTGAGTTCTCGTTAGTATACAAGTTCTCAAGTTAGTACATCAATTCTCAAGGGTGGTAATAAGCTACATACTAGAATTTACTGCCCCAATTGCAAAACTGAATGATTTTACAGTCACAGAGCACTAAAAACACTGTACTAATACTGGGTAGTGCCTCCATTTTCTCTCAAACCAGCTCAGTTCTTCATTGCATAGTTTCCAGTTGTTGGAAACATTCCTTTGAGATTTTGATCTAGGCTGATAACATTGGATGATGCAATGTCAGGTGCATGTTCATGTTGTGATCTTATTCTACCACATTCTATAGGTTTCTATTAAAATTACTATACTATTCTGAATGTAAAAATCCCAGTAGATCAGGAGTTACAGGAATATTCAAACCAGCCCACCTGGCACCAACAAGCATGCCACGGTCAAAATCATGAAAATCAGATTTCATGCATAATTTTATGCATTTAAATTCTGCCCCATTTTCTGTTGGTTAGTCAACTGCATTAAAGAGAAGGTGTACCCAATGAAGGGCTCAATAAGTGTATACAATTATTACAGGTAAAACTGATGTTTGTGTATGTATAATTATGTTTGTTGAAGGGTTACCTGGCTGTATCCATGTATTGCAATTGATTTGATAGAGGTACACACTGTTACTGTAATCTTCTGCTCCTGTCCGCCCTCCAACAATCACCATGGTGTCTTTCAGTAGAGCTGCCGCATGAAAAAAATGCGATGGAGGCTGCAGGGAGGAAAGTATGCTAATTAGCCTGGCGGTGACATACTCTAATACTGCCATTGTGGGGTGAAAGGTAACTTTCTTCATTTTATTTGTCTTTTCAAATCACCTTGTTTCCCCGAGAGGGGACCAGTAAAGACCAGGTAAGGTTGGGGTAGTAAAGTGTATAAAGTTCTTCAGAAGGTTCTACTGCCTCCACATGAAAACGGTAACCTCCAAACACATACACAGCATCAGTCGGCTCATGATAAACTGCAGAATGTCCATAAAGACCTGTGGCAAAAAAAAATAAAAAATACTTCAGATTAAATCTTTAAGATTCAAGACCAGACACAATCCATTCTAGTGTGCAGACTTTACCTGTAGGTGGTGTACCAGTGTGTGGCAATACTGTCCAATTCCCAGACTGTGGATTAAACTCTAGCACGTGGTGATTGAAACCATTCTCTTGAGAGTATCCTCCAATAAGAAGCACAGAGGAGACTCTGCGTACTGTCAGTGTGTGACCAGCCACAGGGGGCACCACTGTGCTCTAAAAATAAATACAGTTATCAGATTTTTTTTATAATGAGACAAGCTGGAAAGCATTTAAAACAGTTGTTCTTCATACCTTGTACTGTGTCCACACCAGACTGCTAAGATTCAGACTGCATGTATCACTCAGAACACTGGTTGGTGTTACCCCTCCCACCACAAGCATTAAGTGGTGATTGTCTGTCTGAGTAGTAGACATATGGTCATGACTGACTACCACAACAGCTGCATGATGGTAACGGGGCAAGGGACTAGATCCTTCTGAACTGGTAAGCATCTGAGTCCAGCGACGATCTTTCACAATGTACCTATACCAAGCCACACATCATTCAACATAGGTGCAAAAAATTAAAATCAATGTGTAGTTAGAATTATGTCACAGTGCTGATAAATTCGAGGTTATTTAATATTCAGTAACAGTCTGACAGTACTATCGGCTTTCTGGTAACTGCTCATTCAAAGGGTTTCGCAACAAAAAAATTTTTTTATTATAAAGTGATTCTTTAAAAGGGGGGTCCTAAAAAAGGAAAATGCTGATAGGGTAAAGCACTCTCACATTTTAAACAATAATGAATAAGGAAGTCATTGAAATAAAGGAATTTGCTCTTTCCAGTTTTTATGTGACACAGTGTTTTAGCTGCTGTCAAGATTTTTTTTTCTTAAAAAAAAATAAGGAGGCTTGTAGCCTCTGAAAAATGTATAGCAGAAAATTACTTCTTGCTTAAACATTCCAGATGATTTAATGCAATGAATGTATGGTTTGTAATTACTGACAAATTGTGGTATTAAAAAAAAAAAAAAAAAAAAAAAAAAAAAAAAACACCAGTATGGGCGGTCATTAAAACAAATTCCTCTGCAGTAACAGTAGTGTGACTTAACAAGCCACGTCACACCATCTTGTTGTTGGATATTCCTATATCACACCTCAAGTTTTATCCTTTACATACTGTCACAGATCTTGAAATTGTTCACACCTGTAAACATTCCCCAGAATTCCCTCTGAGAGAGAGATGCCCCCATATAACCAGAGTGTGCCCTGAGGTCCAGAAACTAGTGAGTGTCCCATCCTCTGAAGGAACCTGTAAGATGGATTCTGTGGAAGGAGGGGAGAAAAAAAAAAAAAAAAAAGCTCAATTGTTACATCTGTTAAATTTTTGTACAGTTAAGCATAGCAAATATCAACTTCATATAAAATAATTTATGAATAAGTATTAAGTATCCGAATGTTTTTCATGTTCTACTTGTTAGTCTTTTTTTTCCCAAAGCACCCATATGAAAAACCATGTGCAGATTATCATGATGACGGCAATGCATGGAAAAAAAGGGAAATATTATATCATGGTTCACTTTAACATTTCCAAAAAAGTGTTTTAAATCTCTCACCATTGTAAACTGTGTGTCCAGCAGGTTCTCCCACACAAGGCTGTTTGAATCTGCAATGGAGGAGCAGTCAGATCCAGCCCAGCCAAGAGTGCAAACACACACTCCTAGAGTCTGCAAGAACAAAAATAATTTTAGGTGACCTTATTCTAGCCTCAACATTGTTAACAGCAGCCTGACAATGAGCTGTCTCTCTTTATTTGCATGTATTTAAGATTTGTTATGATTAAAAAAAAAATGTATAATTTCTGAAGATTTTTTTTTAATATTCAAATGCTTTACACTTGCATCTTAGTGCTCCAGAAACACTTGGCACAATTGAATACACTAATGTAATACACAACACACCTGATTAATACTTTCACATAGGCATATTCATGCACTTTGAGTGTTGTATACAGATTTGTACATTATATAAATACAGATATATACATATCTGTATTACGTTTCTACAAGTTATTAAGTAAACTTTCCATTTTCTACACCCCAACTTATCTAATAGACTGTCTAGTTAAAATTTAAGCCCAGCACTTTATTTTTCTGCAATGGAACAGGTGGAAATATTCGTTCTCACTGTGTTGCAGATGCCTCGACCCTCTCGAATGCCACAGTCCCCTGGGCAGATCTGCCAATTACAGTGTGGCCCACCGTAACCTCTGGGACACTGGCAGATTCCTTTCCGGCACTGAGCTAAGCCCAGGCATTCTGAGGAGTTATCAAGACCGTCTTTGGATCCTCCTTCATTGCAATCTCGCACCCAGAAGGAGGCGTTAAAACCCTGAGGATGCTCTGAAGAAACATTCGCCTCAAAATAGACGGAGATCACACCTAAAATGACAGACATATATATATTTATTTGTGGAAATTATACATAAATTCCATGCAACATATGAATCTGGATCAAAATATATTACCAGATGTGGCTTCTACTGTGATTGGTTGATTTCGAGTTGTGCCACAAAAAGCTCCAATCAGGTTGTGACCCGAGTACATCACACCATCGCTGAGAAAACGGGGCAGGCCATCAAATATGTACACATATGAGTTCTGCGTAAATATAAAAAAAAAAACAGGGAAATTATTTTTAACCCAATAATAGCAATGTAATATTGATTATGAATGAAATACATATTTCACACTCCTTGTTGATACGTACTGTGCAATGTGTGTAAGAGTCCGGATGCAGGGTCAATGCCACAGGTGGGCACATCTGGCCTGACATGCATGATGCCAGATCCTGAGAGAAAGAAAGAACCCATAGACAGTGTGAGAGACCATCCTGGCCTGCTGCTGATCCATGCCAACCAAGAGAGGATGAGAGAGGGAGTGAAGAGGAAGACAATGAAGGATAATCAACGGAGCGACCTTGACACTGTCTGAAACATGTGCCATTGTCCCTGAGGGCAAAAAAAATCAAAACATGACATTTTAAATAAGACTTTAAATTCATTTGTATTGAATTCACTATGCAGAAACTCCCAAGAAAAAAAAAATTTATATGTCCCCTATCCATTAGTCTAGTCTGTTTATTTGTCTTTTACTGTGCAAATTCTTACACACTGACAATAATGAGACAATGCTGGTGTTTTACCGAGGGTCACCATAGTAGCCAGGTAAGCAGAACTCGCAGTGTACTCCATGGGTATGATGTGTACAGTAGCACTGGCCCGTTTGATTGTGGCAGAATCCCTGCAGTGGGTCACCATGTCCATTACACTCACATGGAACACAGCCTCCCCCACCTGCCACAGCTGATCCAAAGCTACCAGGCCGACATTGCTCACAGTGCAGTCCTATAGTCCAATCTGGCAAGAAAAAAAAAAGAACAAAAACAATCGACCGTTAATAAAGGCAGGCAAAAGTATGCACATGCCATAAGAAGACTGAGAACAGAACAGATTAGGTATTTACCCTGACAATGATCGCAGATTCCTGGTGCCGTGATACAGGTGCTGTGGAAGTTACAGCCACAGTCGACATCACACTCAACACCACTCAGCACCAGAGTGGCCGGGTCTGAAGTCCAACCCAGAGAGCACTGGCACTCAAAAAGTGGACTGCCACTGCACTTTCCCTCACGACATTCATTGTAACATCTAAGAAAGCAGGAAAACAACCAAGCATAGCCATTAACAGCTGAAAAAACTAATTCATTTGTTAACACTTTGACTAAACACCATGCAAACTAAATAACAACAAACTAATCATTGTGTGGAGTAATATGTACATTCTGAAGTAAAATTTTTAAAAAAAAATAAATAAAAAAATAAGACATTTAATGGCTTAGGGTTTGGATAACTTCAAAATAGTCTCAAATGTCCTGTATTAATAATACAAAAAAGGGAGTGACAATTCTTAAATGCATTTAAAACAGGAGTAAAAATCACTAGCCTGGGTATTTTTTGTTGTTGTTGTTGTGGTGAATCCATGCAACTAAATTTTACATTGTTTGCATTACATGTAGAAGAACTAGATCATTATTCTATAAGTAAAGAAATTGCAGGCTTAAGTTATTTTTTATTCAAATTAAACTTAATCTATAGAATACATGTGTTTAAACTGTGGGTTATGAGATGTATTGGGTTTTTTGGCTTGCTGATTGTTGAAATACAATACAATAATGACCATATTTAAACAGACAGTAAGTAATGTGAAAATGACTTGCGTCTGATTGCAGTAATGCTCTCCATCTCCTGTGAAACCTCTCTCACAATGGCACTCATAAGAGGTTGGTGTGTTCACACATGTAGCTGAGGGATGGCAGGTGTGGAGACCCAGTCTACACTCCTCCACATCAGGGCATGATGCATAGGACCACACAGCCTCTCCATCAACATCCACCCCTTCCAGCAATTCTAGCTCCATTTCCAGCTCCATCGGCCGTGGAGGGGAAAGGGTGCGTGGCTCAGGGCTAACAAAAAAAAATATGATGTTTTACTGCTATTAAGAGAAAATCCATTATGATTGACATATTAACATGTAGGTACAACTGATTATCGATAACAGTAGGAGTGCGCCACTGTAGCACAGGAATTCCACGGTGTCACATTTACTATTGGATTGATAATACTTGATAAGCATCTGATTGCATCCTAGAACCCTTTTCTAATGACACTTCAAGATGCCTAAAGCTCACGATGTTTAAACTTACAGTATTCCATGGAAATGTTGGTCAATATTTACTTGGTTAGCAACTGCCTACATTATAATGCCATTCAACTGCCTGCTAATAGTGAGCAGTATAAATTATCCCTTGCTTCATTTATCCCTTGATTTACCTGAAGACAGCAATACAGCTTGGTAAAATGGACGATTGTTGAATTAGTTACTTCGCAAAAACCCTATTTTTACATACAATTATCAAACATGAAACCTACATCTGTCGTGTATTGTAGCTTTACCTTGAGGCCTTCACTTCTGCAACGGCAACAGTGCAGTTAGCAACAGATGAGTCATTTATTCCTCCCCAGTCTCCTTTTAAACACCTGTAATCAAAAAAGGGTTTGAGGGAAATAAAGCAAATGGGATAAAAAAAAAAAAAATTAAAAAAAAATTGACAAATGTGAACCTGATCTGGGTTATTTTTGTTGAGTTTGACATGTACAGTACAGTACATGTCAATTCCCCTTAAAAAAGGAACCATCAGAAGGAGAGTCAAAACCTCAAGATTTTTTGTTACTCGAAAGGGGGTTATAGAACGTAACCCCCGCGAGAATCGAGGTTGCACTGTACTTTACTAAAAAATTAGTAGTGCTAATAATATCAGATAAAACATAAAATTAGCCACAAGCACTGGAATACAACAAACATTATGCTTCTACATCCATTTAGAAAAAATTAATTTAAAGTGTGTATAAAAACTGTGTTGAACTGAATATATATACACACTAATATATATATATATATATATATATATATATATATATATATATATATATATATATATATATACACACACACCA
>JAAIIK010000023.1:6878053-6888188 GCA_014706435.1 Silurus glanis
ATATATATATTAGGGCTGGGCGATAAATCGATTAACTCGAATGTGTAGTTTACATCGATATGTTTTAATAAAAATCGGGTTTCTCTTTAATGTCCGCCGATGCGCCCCTCTGGGCTTCCATAGTTTCGAACGAACTCAGCCCTCCCCCTGCGCGTTTGCCATAGAGATACACAAACAACATGGCAGCGAGCAAGCAAAGGTAGCAGTACCACCAATTTACTGCAGCACCTCAAAACAGAGGCATGCTGTCGAGTGGGAGAGATGTAGGGCCCTACGAAATGAACAAGACAGCGGCAGCACAAGACTGCGGTTAAGACAGCCGCATCTTGAAAATACACGGTTAAGCAGCCGCACTTTGTTTAGTGTTGCGCGTCTAATCGTACACTTACGGTATGGGTGGTGGGAGCGGTCAAAATACATGTAAAGACGCTTCAGAACAGCGTTTCCGTTAAGAAACAGAAAAATCAGAGCATTTGAATCACCATATTCAAACACTCATAAAACATTTTTTTGAGGTTTACTCAATCTTTCAAATAATTCTTATTTAGAGTCTCCCTGTCTATTATATTCTTATTTCAAGAGTTACTGTGGAGTTTTTAAGAAAAGTAAAGGCAAAATCACTCCAAGCATCACTGCATTTTTAACCATGTCCCACATTCAAACACTCATAAAAAAATTTCTTTATAGGTTTGCTCAATCTTTCAAATACTTCTAATTTACAGTGTCCCTGTCTATTACTCTGTTAAATTTTATCTCATTTCTCATCAAAACTCATCTCAGAGTTTTGGAGAAAAATAAAGGCAAATCCACTCCAAACCTCAGGTGCATTTTCAATCATGTTCCACATTTAAACACTCATAAAACATTTTTCTTTGTAGGTTTGCTCATTTTATGTTATGTTACATTCTATTTTCACAATTTACAATGGCAGGGCCTGCCATCTTGTATTTTTGGCTTGTTGTTTTTGATTGCACTTTAACCCAAAGTGGGTTATAATCCCAGAAGGGTAAATAAACTTTATTAAATAAAGTTAAAACTTATTTTGAACATTTTCTTTGTCATATGCAGATTGATTTTAAGCAGGGGAAAAAAAATCGATTTAAATTGCAAATTGGATTTTTTGTGGAAAAAAAAAAAAATTGGGGATTTTTTTTTTAGGCCATATCGCCCAGCCCTAATATATATATATATATATATATAGAGAGAGAGAGAGAGAGAGAGAGAGAGAGAGAGAGAGAGATTTTTTTACATATGACAAATATTTAATATTTTTTAGACATGGCATAAATACTCGAACACAGATGTAACCGTATAAAGCAGGTGCTACCTGACTTGCACTAAAAAGCAACACTGGTGCAAAAATCAGAGTGTACTATTCTCTTACCAGTTGGACTGAGTTGGGACCTGTAGCCATCTTCACTGTAAAGTGAAACTTCTGAATCCTGGCCCACATGGCCACGGTCTCTTGGGGAGGAGGTGCAGGAGGTGGAGCCCCTAACAAAGGGTGAATAAAACCATGAAACTGCAAAGTGACATCCATCTCAGTGGAGGGGTTGAGTATTATGGAGGTACTCCTTAGAATGGACACCTGTAGAGGAGACAGAAATAGAAATGTAGATTTAAATCTGATTAACCTTTTTATTTAACATTTAGGTGAGGTGGTTCAAAATTTTCATGACATGGTCCAGTGTGACTGCTGAACTTTGCCTTATCGAGTTTAGAGTTGAGTCCTAACATACCTTGTCTGGCTGCGATTGATTGCGTGGGTGCTGAAAGGTGAGCAGGTGCAGTCCTGGGACATAGTTCTCGGTGCGACAGGAAGGGAGGGAAGTCAGGAAACTCGTCCGCTCCCCCCACCAGCCGTACGCCCCTGAGATCTGGTCCACGCGGCATGCACTACGCTCTGCGAGGGGTCAAAATGTGTTGTTACACAGGACTTATATCACCAGAGACATAGCTGACACTGAAGGCTATAGAAAGATCATGAAACTCAAACTGCAACCACAGAAAAAATAAACAAGCCAGTATTTCACAGACACAGGAAGATAGGGATGTCATGAGATACTGATTTGCTACAAAAACTGTGGTTGTGCATTGTACAATAATCACTCACTCATGCTTCTCTCTTCTTCCCTGTTCATACCTGAGACCGGTAAACAGGAATCATTCTGGACACACCAACCAAAATCACCGGGGGCACGAGGGAGAGAGTTGGGCACGCCACTGAACACTAGACATGATTGGCAGTCGGAAAGGAAGCGTGCCAGACCTAAACAGCCTGTGCTGCCACACTTTGGACACACACATAATTAACACTGGTCAGTAAAATGTAAAAGACTGATTATAAGAAATGCAGTTAAAAATAAAATCTAAACTGAAATGAAAGTAAGGGAAAGATAAGGCAGGAAGTAGGTATTTAATGTATTACTGGATTAGTTGGCTGGTATTCCCGACAACGACCCTCACACCAACTGCATTCTGGGTTTTTTAGACACATTCTTTCATCTGGGGCCTCAGCACATACAGCATCCTGTCACATAAAAACACACAAAATTTTTTTAAATTAAAAATGTCATGAATAAATAAGTAAAAATAAATTATTTAATTAAAAAAACACAACTCCGATGTTTTCACAGCTGGTAGCTGAATTGAGTATTTTGTAACAGTCTAAAAAAAATTGCTGTCAACCAGCCAAAAAATGGTTTGGGGTTGTTTCGGAGGAGGGAAGTTTAGAGACTTATTCCGGGGGGAAAGGAATTGTCTGGATGCCAAGAGTGTGTAAAGCTGTTATTCATCTTTATTTTCATTTAAAAAATATTCCCATAGCATGAATATTTTTACATTTATATATTTGTTCAGTTTTTCACACCACTGTAAATTAATGGTATTGCGATTTACTTAGCCTGATTTCTTTTTTTTTTTGCATGTTTGTCACACTTTAATGTTTCAGATCAAAATAATTTAAATATTAGTAAAAGACAACAAGTAAACACATGCAGTTTTTAAATGAAGGTTTTTATTATTGACGGAAAACAAAATCCAAAACTACATGGCCCTGTGTGAAAAAATGTTTGCCCCCTAAACCTAATAACTGGTTGGGCCACCCTTAGCAGCATCAACTGCAATCAAGCGATTGTGATAACTTGCAATGAGTCTATGCAGAATTGTTGTAATTCAGCCACATTGGAGGATTTTCGAGCATGAACCACCTTTTTAAGGTCATGCCACAGCATCTCAATAGGATTCAGGTCAGGACTTTGACTAGGCCACTCCAAAGTCTTCATTTTGGTTTTCTTCAGCCATTCAGAGGTGGATTTGCTGGTGTGTTTTGGTTTATTGTCCTGCTGCAGAACCCAAGTTCGCCTTTAGGGTCACGAACAGATGGCCAGACAATCTCCTACAGGACTTTTTGGTAAACAGCAGAATTCATGGTTCCATTTATCACAGCAAGTCTTCCAGGTCCTGAAGCAGCAAAACAACCCCAGACCATCACACTACCACCACCATATTTTACTGTTGGTATGATATTCTTTTTCTGAAATGTGGTGTTACGTTTACGCCAGATGTAATGGGACACACACCTTCCAAAAAGTTCAAATTTTGTCTTGTCAGTCCACAGAGTATTTTCCCAAAATTCTTGGGGATCATCAACATGTTTTCTGGCAAAACTGAGACGAGCCTTTATGTTCTTTTTGCTCAGCAGAGGTTTTCATCTAGTGAGGCCTGCAGTTATTTGGATGTTGTTGTGACTTGTGACCTCTTTAATTGAGTTAATGTTTCTTGTGACCTCTTGGATGAGTCGTCGCTGTGATCTTGGGGTAATTTTGGCCGGCCACTCCTGGGAAGGTTCTCCACTGTTCCATGTTAACTGTTCCTGTGCCATTTATGAATAATGGCTCTCACTGTGGTTCGCTGGAGTCACAAAGCTTTAGAAATGGCTTTATACCTTTTCCAGACTGATAGATCTCAATTACTTTCTTTCTCATTTGTTTCTGAATTTCTTTGGATCTCAGCATGATGTCTAGGATCTTTTTAGGATAGCTTTTTAGGATCTTTTGGTCTACTTCACTTTGTCAGGCAGGTCCTATTTAAGAGATTTCTTGATTGTGAACAGGTGTGGCAGTAATCTGGCCTGGGTGTGGCTAGAGAAATTTAACTCAGGTGAGATAAACCAAAATTTTAACACTTTTTCACATGGGGCCATGTCATTTTTAATTTTGTTTTCCCTCAATAATAAAAACCTTCATTTAAAAACTGCATGTTGTGTTTACTTGTGTTATCCTTTCTAATATTTAAATTAGTTTTATTGATCTGTCACATTAAAGTGTGATGATGCAAAAAAAATAAGAAATCAGGAAGGGGGCAAACACACCACTGTGTGTGTGTGTGTGTGTGTGTGTGTGTGTATGTATATATATATATATATATATATATATATTATATATATATAAAATCAACTCCTAAATCTGTGATTTTCTAAATCAACTTACTCTATCACCAGGGTCACTGCTGACAAACAGTGGGACTTTGTATGCCACCAGGTCACCAAGTGCAACACCACTGTAACCGCCAGCGATGAGCAGCACACGGCCATCCATGACAGCAGCAACGTGAGCGTAACGACCTCTCACAGAGTGGCTTCCTATCGGAAAATAAACAGAGGAGTTTGGGAGCTGTAACACAAATGATGTGTTCAAGGAATTTATACAGAACCCTCACATCTTTTTTACAAATTGTTACAACCTTATTCACTTAACAGAACAACTGTTATTGGCAACTGGCAATATTATTCATTTCATTTTTTAAAGCAAACAGTCAACTGATTCTTTATTCTCTTTATTAGCATTCATAAAGTCCATAAAGTCATAATGTCCTGTGGTCAGAAACAGATATTGATTGCCTGGTTCGGTAAACCACTTACGGTGTGAAAAACTTTCTCCTGCAGAAACCCACTGGTGGCAGCCCAAATGGTAAAAGAAGATCTCCTCATCATAACATTTCTCCTCAAGGTAATGGATGTGCACGTTTCCACCTACCAGGAAAAAAAAAAAAAAAAAGAGATAAATTTTACAAAATCACAATCCATTCACAAAATTCTGTCTGCTGATCTAATGCTGTGGCTTCTCTTACCCTTTAGACCAGCCTAATTTATCCTGATGCTTCTTCTACTTGAAACTTCTGCCTATGTCATTCGTTCTCTGCTGACATGGATGGTCCCATAGAAAAAAGCCTGCACTTTCAAAAGTCTAACCCACGTTTCAGTCGATAATCTCTCCTAAATTCTGTGAACTTATCTAAAAGAAATGTTGCTGTACATACAAAGACTATGTTGCTTATACAGAACATCGTTTGAGCAATCTTGGAACTGTTTGCCATCATAGTGTACAGGTGAATAAGAATAAAAATTTATTGTCTGGCATCACCTAGAATAGGATTCCTTTCTGAATCTGGTTCCTCTCAGGGTTTCTTCCTGATCATATGGAGATTTACTTGCCTCTGTAGCCTCTGGTTTCCAAACTAAATATTTACATTACATCTAAAAATTTCTAAATGTCAACATGCTTTATAAACAAGAATGAACTGAATAAATTCTCATCATTTACACAGCATATGCCACAGACATATTCCAATCCCTGTTATTAATCAGTTTTAAAATAATATGACAAAGGCTCACCATATATCACCATGTAATTGCCAATTATGGTGGCTGAATGAAAGGCTCTCTCCCGAGGTCCATTAGCAGGGTAACGTGAGCGAAGCGAGGTCCAGAAACGTTTGTCCACATGAAAAATATCTGTGGAGTTTACTCTTACGCTGAACCTGTAAAAGAGACAAGGAAAATACAGGCATGGCGTTATAACAGAACTTGAAACATTTTAAACTCCAAATTCAATCCAGAACAAAATTCCACCATTTTTATATCTTTTTCAAAAAATTGAAATGCACTGCCTCTGATGTAGACCAGGCAAAGCAGAGATCCTACTTTAATAATACAGGGTTTTGGATGCCCAAGTGGTTAGTTGTTAGAACAGCTCCTAGCTCTAAGTCTACATTTCAAGCAAACATTCTGTAACATGGCTGTTTGGGGTACCTGGCTGTAGTAGGTCTGTGCCCTCCATACACCAACAAAGTTCTGGATGCATTGTGAAAGACCATGCTGTGGCCTGCAGTAGCAGGGGGCTTTCCGCCATGAGGTTGTACTTCCTCCCAAACCTTATCACCCAGCCGAAAGCGATACAGAGAAGAGGAAAACATGTCCATCTCTGTGCGTCCTGTGGACAGAGAAACATTAGCAAGAAGTTTAAGATTTAAAGGCAAAAAAAAAAAAAAAAAAATGATCTGGTCCAACCAACAGATACTAATAATAACTACTACTGACAAATAACCATGTTAGATTTTATGGACAAGCTACTGATTTTATTTAATAATAAAAATAAAAGATTAAAAATATTCGCTTAAAAAACCTTGCTATTCAGGTTTACATTTGGAATATAATATTGACTTGACTCTCAGATCAATTTATTATAGGTGTGTTAATTAGAATGAACAGACGACGTGAAAACACTAAAGAAATTGAAAAAAATACTAAATAACGAAATAATGAACTATACATTATTGCATCCATTGCAACTTTCAATTTTCTAGCCTAAACAATTAGGTTTCCAGGCAGCCAAAAGTTAAGCATGTTTTATTCCTTGCTTAGTGAGCTAGCTAATTTATCATTTTTACACTTATTTACATAGTTGTTTATGATGACAATGGAAAAAGCCTGTTCTTTCTTAAAGACTAATAAAACTTAAAGAAAGCAATTGTGTTTAATGTATAAATATTAGATCTACTCTTAAGGGTGCTGAAGGCTGCTACTTACCCCCAAACACATACAGATCATTGTCTACCAGAGCTGCTGCATGATTTGCTAGCTTGGGGGCACCTGGAGCATCTGACAGGCCAAGCTGTCGCCAATCATTTTGCTGTGGGCGGTACAGCCAGACATCACTAGCCAATGAGTGGTTAGACAGCTCGCCACCGTATACAACCATGTTACCCTGCCATTCCACTGCTGTATGAGAGTGCCTAGGGGCCTTGAGCAAGAAAACAGACAGAGAGAAAACTCAAAGTACATCAATAAAGCAACATGTATAACATTGAATGCAACTGAAAAGGTAAAATAAACAGAGTCTTACAGGGGCAACTGAGTGAAACTTTTTCTCCCACCGATTGCTGGAAAAGTTGTATTCCACAAGATCTCCTAGTGCTTTGTTTAAATCAAAACCTGAAAGACCGAAAAATGCAGTAATTTATTTCAACAAGCTTCCAAACAAATGTCCTCATTAAATTGGATTTAAATTTCTAAGCCATCTGTACGCAATGGCCACTACTAAATCCCACAGATTCTAAAATATAGTGCTCGTGCACGGCCACACTTCTTTGTATTATGTATGGCATTTGGTTATTTATGTCCGACAACGTAAAAGCAACTTTAAATAACCTCACTACTTGTTTTGAGTAGATCAACATCAGTAATTAAATAAATTAAAGGAAAATCTAATTAAATTTGAGAAAAAGTAAATATACTTAAAAGAAACAAATAAAAATATTTTAAAAACATGTATGCACTTTATATCCCCTATTACATGAAACTCAATGACATAAAAATCATTTTTGCTGTCCTTTCCAAGAAATGTAATGTATGGCAGTGTGATATGAATGAGGGTAGGCTGCATTATCATTCAAATCGTCTCATATTTGTTTGGGAAATACCAGTAAATGCTTCAATTTATCTTTGAAATATACCCGTAGCAAAGACCTAGAATAGATATCAACTAAAACTGCACTGGGCAAACAAAATCAACATATGATCCAGGTCTTACTCTCATCAGAACACAAACAAAATTCCTTCCAACGATTTTGCATCCACGTTGAATGTCTTTATCATGTGAGCACCCGAAATCAGTAATTAATCTCTCAATTATACTGATATAAATCAGTATGAGATATAGACACTCCTTGTAGTCAGTGTACGTGCATTACAGATTACCATCAGTAGGAAGAATATATGTTCGCATCCATTCATTTTAAATACCTGTACACCTTTAATGTATTAATGCATTAATGCAGTTGTCTTATCAGCCAATCACATGGTAGAAGTTTAACCTATAAAGTCATACTGATCAAGGTCAAGAGCTTCAGAAATTGTACAAACTAAATATCAGAATAAGGAAAGTCTGTGTGACTTCGATCGTAATATAGATGTTAGAGCGAAAATGGCTGGTGAGAATATTTCAGAGCAGTATTTTATTGGCCAGAAACAGCCACTAGTCCATACTACACCACTCCAAATTTCATAATGTTATGGAAAAAAATACATAAGTACAACAAACTCTATCTTATGGATAAGCATGTTATAAAACTAAAACTTTCTTTCAGCTTCTCCCATTAGGGGTCGCCACAGCGGATCATCCGTATTCGTGATCCGCATGTTGGATAAGCATGTTATAACTTTAACATTTGCAAAAGTGACCTTAAACATAAGAATATTAAAATAAAAACATCCCTGCTTATGTCTCCTTACCTCCAAACAAATAGAAAGTTCTGGTGGAGGAAAGGAAGGCACCACCTGATGCAGTCCGTGGAGAAAACCTCCCATCCCTGGTGTTTACCTCCCACCATTGTCCCACACCACCTTTATCATGCAGGCCCAGCTGACAGCTCTGCCCTACAAAGCCAGAACTGCATAAGCAATGGTCTCCCCTCTGAGGAAACATAGAGGGAGAACTCATGTTACATGCGATTCAGTGTTTCACAGATTTCAATTATTCAGATCAAAAACATAGAAACTGTCATCCAAAAAATATATATAAAAAAAAAATAAAAATAAACAGAGGCTATATAACAGTATAATTCAGTTGCTGTTAAATAAAAAAAAAATAATAGAATAAATTAAGTCTTCCATCAAAACTTTGGTTACATCACAAATTTGGTAAACAAAACCTTATCACAGCGTCCATGTCCATGTTGTGTGCAGTCCGTGGAGCAGAGAGGTAAGGAACAGTCAGTTCCTCCCCAACCTTGATGGCACTGACAGCGAGATGACATTGCATCACAGCGCCCATGACCTCCACAATCCCCAGGGCACAACGAGAATGTGTATGTGGCGTTGAAGCCTAGCAGGTTGTAATTGGCATCACTGAAGAGATGGAGCAGCATCTGGGAAAAAAAAATAAATAAATAAAAACATCAGATGCAAGATGCTGAAGAATAAGAAGAATATTGTATAACCCATTCATTCTTCCTCAGTAACTGCTTTATCTTGGACAGAATCACAATATCATAGAGCCTCTCTCAAAAACACCAGGCATGAGGTGGTGACACATCTGGGATAGGTTGCCAGTCCTTCATCCACACTGAAACAGGAAAACCAGCAAAACTCCTCACAGACTTTGAGTAAAAGTCAAACTGGGGCTCACTGAGGTCACAACCCTCACCACTGTGCCACAGACTGTACTATTATGTTATACAGTGGTACCCCGCTTATCGACCGGCTCGGACATCGACCTTTTCGCTTAGCGAACAGTTTTTCGGCCAAAATTTGCGCCCGCTAACCGACCAAATGCCCGCTTATCAACCTTTTTTTTACCCCGACCCACGTGGAGCATTTTTTTTGTTACTTTTGTAATGTTTTTAATTTATACTTTTTACTGTATTATTGTCAGAAATCCACATGCCACGCCCCCTTCGGCGGCTGTCAAAAGCTCCGCTTTCCCTGAAGCCCCCGGCTTCAACAATGCACACCTGGGGCTCATTATTCACTCATCCCCAGCTCCTATATAAACCCCTCATTCATCCACACTCCTTGTCGGTTATTGTTGGTATGTGAAGGTGTTTGGTGCATGGTTGTCTGTGTTTTCCCTGTCACACGTATTCCTATGCGTTTCTTCCTTTCCGGACTCCACGCGCTCTCCACGGCTGCGCTTTCTTTCCAAAGCGCACCCCGGATTACCTTTTTCCTCCCGTGCGTTCGCCCGTGGACCTCGCCCCTCCAGGACGTACCACGGATATCTCTCACTCGTTTGTCGGGATTCTATGGACTGCCGTGTGTGTGTGTGTGTGTGTGTGTGTGTGTGTGTGTGTGTGT
>JAAIIK010000023.1:6894808-6908978 GCA_014706435.1 Silurus glanis
ATGTTGCATTTATAAGCAGTATAAATGAAACATATGCACAGAGAACAATGTATAGAAATAACAATGGACACTGTTAATGTATTGTGATGCGTTTTAATGCTAATAATAATAATAATAATAAGCAGATGCTGCATTTATACAGTATAAATCAACTGGGTGCAGATGCTGCGTTTTTATACGTTGTTGTGTGCAGATGTTGCGTTTACACTATGTAAACCACCTGGATGCAGATGTTGCATTTATATACATTGTTGTGTGCAGATGTTGCATTTCCACTGTATAAATCACCTGGGTGCAGATGTTGAATTTCTAGTGTATAAATCACCTGGGTGCAGGTGTGTTGATTTTATTTATTTTTTACACATTGTTGTGTGTACAGATGTTGCATTTCCATACATTGCTGTGTGTGCATATGTTGCGTTTAGAATGAATAATTCACCTGGGTGCAGATGTTGAATTTTTACACATTTCGTGTGTGCAGATGTTGCATACATTGTTGTGTGTTTAGACGTTGCATTTCTACTGTATAAAATCATCTGTGTGTAGATGTTGCATTTTTATACATTGTGTGCAGTTGTTGCATTTCTACTGTAAAAAAGTAAAAAAAAAAAAATCACCTGTGTGATGATGTTGCATTTACGATTAACGTTCTTGAAGACGATTATTGCAGATGTTAGGTTGTCAAATTTCCTCCAACAAATCCCATTGTGACTTACTCAGAAATAAAACCGATATCTGGGTATTTTGTCAGCGAATGAACCATTTCTGTATGATAGCTGACAGACTGTCTAAGGGACCGGAGAGGAGAGTTAACGGTTGGTTGCTCAGGGAGCTTCGTTTAGCTTGTTTGCTAGTTCGCTAACACACGAGACGAATAAAAAACCCACGTCGTCAAATCTGTTTCACTTGTTACTAATATATAAAACTAGGGTTTTTTTTTTTTTCATCGAATAAACTCAGCTCTCCGCTTAGCATTAAACCGCAACACAATACGCTAAGGTTGTACATTATTGTTGTTATGTAGCCAGCTAGCCACATCTGCTCTCACAAAATGTCCATTTGTTGTTGTCAGTAACTTACCAGAACCCAGGGCTTTACCTCCATTTCTCATCAGTACGCTGATGGATTACATTCTGGAGATATCTAAAATATTAACACTGCACCTCTACAGAACTCCTCCCGGAGACGAACTGGTGGTGTTGTGGCAGTGTGTAGCTCCAGGAAGCAGAATGAAGACGGCGCTCATTCCCAGGACGGCGGCCTTTAATAACAAAAAACACTCCGCTTTAAGTTTAGCGTAGCTACAGCGATTTCTCCACTTTTGTAGCTAAACGGCGGAATAAGATTGAGCGTAATTAATAACACTCGTTGTTGAAGACTGTACAAAATTGTCACCACAGTGAACCCAAACTTCAACTCGCAAACAGTGTAAACAAATAAAAAAAAAAAACCTTTAAAGCTTTACACTGAATTAGCTCCGTTAGCCTTGATGGCGTTTCCACAGACCCCCAACTACAGCATCACTGCTTACATACAAGGACTCATGAAAAAGAGTCCCTACATCGCTTCTACACACAAATCTGTGGGATATATATCAGTAAATTAAACAATAAAATAAATATTAGAAATACAATATAATAATAATAATAATAATACATAATACAAACACAACCCCAATTCCAAAAAAGTTGGGACAATGTGTAAAATGTAAAACAGAATGCAATGATTTGCAAATCTTATAAACCCATATGTTATTCACAAGAACAAAATAAAAATTCACAATTTTAAAATTAATGGCTGCAACACATCAAATAGTTGGAACAAGGCAACAAAAGTCTGGAAAAAAATAAGTGTTATTAAAATTAAGCATTTTGCAACTTATGAGGTCATTGACAACAGGTGAGTGGGATGATTGTTTATTAATAGTTTTTGATGGTGAAAATTGTTTGCCATGTAATCCACAAATGCCAGTTAAATCTCTATTATGCAAAGAAGAAGGCATGCGTAAATCGTCTGGCTTGTTAAGTTCAAAATTTATATATACAGGTTTTAGGGCAAAAAATGCTTCCATCCAGAAAACGTATTTCTCATGGAAGGCCTTGCATATTTGAGACAATACTAACTGCACACTGAATTTATTACAACAGCATGGCTACATAGCAGAAGAGTCCATGTACTGCCTGCAGTCTAGACCTTTCACCATTTGAAAACATTTTGCACATCATGAAATGAAAAAGACAACAAAGTACACTAAAAACTGTTGAGCAGCTCGAATCCTGTATCAGACACATGTAGGACAACATTCCTTTCCCAACCCTTCAGCAACTGGTCTGCTCAGTTTCCAGATGTATACGGCCAGAAGACTTGATGCTACACAGTAGTAAACATGGCCCTGTCCCAACTATTTTGAGACCTGTTGCAGCCATCAAATTCAAAATGACCTTAGCATTTTCTTTAAAATGGTATATCTTCTTCTTCTTCTTCTTTCAGCTGCTCCCATCACACAGCAGATCATCCGTCTCCATACCTCCCTGTCCTCTACATCTGCCTTTCAAACCAACTACCTGCATGTCTTCCCTCACCACATCCATAAACCTCCTCCTTGGTCTTCCTCTTTTCCTCCTTCCTGGTGGCTCCATCCTCAGCATACTCCTACTGATTCTCCTATTAATAAAAAAATGTATTTGCATGTCAAACAACACATTTAACAGATGGCATAATGAAATGAACACCCTTATATCAGTGCCAAAAATCACAAAGATGATGTCTATTAGATTGGAAAGTTTGAAGCTCCAAATATAAGAGTTATAATGAGATTATATTATTTTCATATAATATAAAATGATCAGGCATAACATTATGACCATCTGCCTAATATTGTGCTGGTCGCCCTTTTGCTGCCAAAACAGTCCTGACCCGTCGAGCAGCTTTAACTTCTTAAGCAATATGAGCTACAGTAAGCCTTGGCCAGCCATGACCCTGTCGCTGGTTCACCACTGTTTCTTCCTTGGACCACTTTTGATAGCTTCTGAGCACTGCAGACTGGGAACAGCCCACAAGAGCTGCAGTTTTGGAGATGCTCTGACCCAGTATATCGAGCCATCACAATTTGGCCCTTGTCAAACTGAAGAGATAATCAGTGTTATTCACTTCACCAGCCATGGTATAATATCACACACTGAAAAAAAAGAAATTTGAGTGGATGTTTTTATTAAATCTGTGATATTAACAATAAAATGTTAAGTTTGAATTTTTACATGGATATATCTAGTTTTGAATTAATCTGCATTAGTTCAAAACACAAGACAATATGCAGCTTTTCCTTCACAAAATATAGCTAATTAATCATAGCCAATATGCTTATCTAGACAGGAGGATGTTTCTGTGTTGTTTGTGTTGTCACTTAAGACACAACCATTTCAATACTTGCAAGAATTTAGTTTTGCTTTCTATGGGTGATACCCTGAATAAATAAATTGGCCTTAGCAAATGATTTGGATTTTATTCAACCATTTTATTTTTTTATTAAAATTCTAACAGGTATGTAGCCAAATATTATAAAAAGAAGATGCATGCGTTTCAGTTTAACACTAATCTTTTACAGTTTGTCCAGAAAATTAATTTACCCTTTCCTGCTTGTTGAAAATATAAATAACTATTATAAATAATTATTATATATTATATAATATATAAATATATATAATTATTATCAACTGATAAATGATTTATTAATGTTGCATGCATACAAGAAAAATGCAAATGGGATATAATTATTTTTTACATTAAATGTATTTTAAATGTTTTCACACGTGTGTGTGTGTGTGTGTGTGTGTGTGTGTGTGTGTGTGTGTATACAGTGGGGTAAATTATTATTTGATCCCTTCTGATTTTTTAAATGTACCCACTTACAATAAAATGAACAGTGTAGAATTTTTATGGTAGGTTTATTTTTTTTTAAAAGATAGAGTAACATTATAAAAAGAATTTATGTATTTTATCAAGTGAAATAATATTTGATCCCTTATCAACCAGCAAGAATTCTGACTTCCACACATGGTCTTGTAGCCCATTCCAGCATTTTGTCCCTGACATCCTTTGACAGCTTTTTGGTCTTACCCATGGTGGTGGAGAGGTTTGAATGGAAGAGGTTGATTCTGTGACTGGTGTCTTTTATACAATTAACGAGTTGATTTTAGAAGTATTTTCTTAAAGACAGGACTAATTTGAGTCTGTGAGAGTCAGAATTCTTGATAATTTATATATATATATATATATATATATATATATATAGTCATCCCTCAATTTTTCACGGTTCGAATCTCGTAGTCCCACTTTATTGTGATTTTCAATTTTGCACATAACTATTTTGTTTTGCGAATGGTTCCGATTTTAGTTCATTGTAAAAAATGAGTAGCATTACAAGAAACTGTAGGTTTTCCGCTTATTTATTGGTTGTAGTATCCTCTGACTTAAAAAAATGGGTGGAGTTGAAGACATACGTCACCAGATTTAGCAAATAAAGGACAGCCACTCTTGATGCTGCTTGGCGATGGTGACTATCAGGGGTTTGATTCAGCAGGACACCTGGTAGAGGAAGTGCCTGTCCAGGGCCTAGACCCGGAGAGGACTCAGCACAATAGAGGCAGAGACCCCTGGAACAACGTCTCTCCTTCTCAGTCAGAGGCAAATGGCATTTTCCGATTTCCATTAGTTGAGAACTGCCTGTGGTGAGTTTCGGTGCAGGTTAGGTCACCAGGAGTTTTGGGATGTTCTCTATACTTGCTGCTCCAGGATTCTTTGATCGATCCTGGTGGCTAGGCTGAACAGGCCTTTTAGGTTTATTGGTGGCTTGCGGGTGGTGAGCTCACTCTGGTGAGAGCCCCCGGAGGAAGACATGATACAGTATGTGGGGTCCCATCCAATGGCAGTGGCAGCCGTGCAGAATTCTAGTAACTGATCCAGAAATCAATAGGTCCCTCTGGGTGGCTAATAGCAAGGAGGGAGCCATGTCCTGCCAAGGTGCCGTTGAGACAGGAGCCTCTGTATCCATGGAGCAGCATGGAAATCGTCTTCTTTCTACCCAGCAGGTTGCTCATGCCAGGTAAGATGGAGGGGGTCTACATCTGCCCCACGCAGACTATCCACTGCTGTCACACAAGGCTCAGTACTTGGTTCTCTCCTTTTCTCCCTCTATACTAACTCTCATGGTGATGTCATATACTCACCTGGGTTTCTTCTCTTTTCCTTCTTCAGATACCAAAGCTTCTGCTCGGATCTCGGCATGCCTGGCGGACATATCTTCGTGGATGAGTGCTCATTAAATCTTTATTGAGAGAATACTACAGTCTTACACATCCAAACTTTTCATCAGAACATTAGACGGTAAGAAGAAACAACTGTCATCAGTTCAAGAGGCTGGCGAATTTTTGAGAGCTCACTGGCATGAGACAGTGGAAACTACCTGACCACTACTCCAGTCTACTCTACTCTACTCTACTCTACTCTTCTCTACTCTAATCTACTCTATAATTTGCATACAACATGAGTTCATAGCTAAGTATGCTTCAAAAGGATGAATTGCCAATATTAATGGAACCATGAATTCTGCACTCTACCAGAAAATCCTGAAGGTGGATGTCTGGCCATCAGTTCATGACTTCAAGCTAAAGCGCACTTGGGTTATGCAGCAGGACAATGCTCCACAAGTCCAACTCTGTAAAAAAAAAAAAAAAAAAAAAGGTTTTTGAGTGGCCTAGCCAAAGTCCAGAATTGAATCCAATTAGGATGCTGTGACATAATCGTTCATGCTTGAAAAAATACTTTTTTACATAGGGCCAGTTAGGTTTGGACAGCTTTTTCCCTTAATAAATGGAATCATATATAAACTGCATTTTGTATTCCTTCGGGATATATTAAACTTTGCTTAATGATCTGAATCAATTAAGTGTGACAAATATACAAACATTTTCATCAGTGACTCCCATATACGCTACACAATGCATTTGATCATTTTCTTTTTTTATATCAGAACCTTGACATTATTCTTACAATAATTGTGGGAGTCACGTGACAAAAGAACTAAGGGACACGGACCAGAAAAAATGAGAGGCGAGCTACTTAATCTGTTTATTATAATTTGTCTTTAGCTGCACTGTCATATTTTAATTATTGGAACTATATTCAAAGTTTGTGTATGTAGATATGGTGGGGAATCTGCTTATTAAAAATGTACCATTTTGTTTTATTTCTAATCAAAGTAACGAAATTAACTAAATGACTCAAAGAATTAAAGAACCGAGTCGCTAAAATGATCCGTTCTTCCCATTTCTGTACTAACTACCACGACGAATGCACATGCGCAGTACACAACTGGTCGCGACGCATTAAATATGCGCATGCTCGGACAAGGGACGCGGATTGGATAGTCCAACCAGCCAACCTGAACCTGGGCTGACACGGAACTTCTCACGGCGGAAATGTACGAACAATTTAACAATTAAGACAAAATTAGAAGTAATAATAGTTAATTTCGCCTTTTAATTCAAGTGAATAGTGGGAGAACACTGCGGTGTGGACAAAAAGAGTAAACGACTCCGCCCGGAAGTTATAGTAAAGTAGATCAGCAGAAGTGAAAGTAAAACAGCAAGTGTGTAGCTCTTCAACATGGCCTCCGGGATGGAAGAGGATATTACCGAGAGACCCTCTCTTCTCGAATCTGATCTGAGCTGTCCGGTGTGTAGAGATCTTTTCAGAGACCCCTTGTTACTCACATGCGGCCACAGCTTTTGTGCAGCATGTCTGGAAGCCAGCTGGAAGCACCAACACCAGAAGTGTCCGGTGTGTCGCAAGGACTGTGACGGAGAGACGCCGATCCAGAACCGGGCCCTGAAGAACACAGCCGAGTCTTTCCAAAAAGAAATAAGATGGCACATGACCCGAGCCCCGCAAGCGATCTGCGGATTACACCAACGCGAATTGCAGCTGTTCTGCGTTCATGATGAGGGGCCCATATGTGTGGAGTGTGTGACACTGCATTCTGGCCATGATATCAGAGCTATAGACCATGGAGTCCAGTACTGCCAGGTTAAGCAACTGCCTTTTTTTTTTTTTTTTTTTTTTACACTAATCTGTTGACTTCAGTGTATTGTTGGAACCAATTGTGTCCTACATTCCTTTCTGTATTATGATATAATATACATACATATATTTTTTAACTCATATTACAAACGCATGGGGAATTAAAGGGGAAACATGGTGGCCCTGAGACTCGCATTGATTGGGGACAAGCGTTATTTTAAAGCGATTGCAAATCAATGGAAAAAAAAAAAAATCAATAATCATCATCATTGATTTTTGTACATTTTGCCTAGTGATGTGTCTGACTGGAAAAAAAGTCATACACATCAAAATATGTGACTGACTAATTCACCTATCTGAATATGTTGCATAAGAAAAGAAACTTTTCTGAAAATGTATAGAATAGCATAGAATAAATAGTGCTTCATTGGAAAATGGATTTGCCCTAACGTCAGGAGAACGCAATCAGCATTCCAGCAATTGAGGAAAATTGCAATTGAGGCAGAGGGACACTAGCCAATCACAGAGATTTGCGAGATTATTTATGTTGAAACGGCTCGATCGAACAGTTCTCAGAGGCTGCTATATTGCACTGTGACATAACATGAGCAGCTGTTTAAAAAAGATAGAGAGGTTGGCACTCGTATATCTTAAAGGAAGCCTGCGTAGCTATCTGTAGTGTGTTAGTGTAGGGTTACATGGTGGGTGAGAATTGGGAGGACAAAATAAAGTCAAACGAACTAGCAGTCATTCCGAGAGTGGAAATCACCAATATGAGTGAGAAACAGTTGCCTTACAGTGTGAAGCACATAATTGTATAGAGCATTAGTAGGCTGTAGGTAAATCTTTAATGCAAGCTCATTTCTTTTAACTTTTATTTATAATTGCTTGTTGTAAGGTGTGTGTCAGAACAAGTTCAGCTTTAATTTCTATGATATTAGTAATTAAATACCCAATCTAATACCTTCCCAAAAGTCATGGCATTCTTCAGTACATCGTCAATGTTTTAACAAGAAATGGTTTGAACCAAGAACAGAAAAGAGCATATTTTAAAAATGTAACAAGAAAAAACAAGATGTCATTTCATATGGTATATATAGTGTATTGCCTGTTTAATTTATAAATTCTTAATAGGACTATTGATACTTTATGATGTGTTTCCTTTCATTTGTCTATCAGTAAATTGGATAAATGTTAGAGATTGACTTGAGTTGAGTTTCTGACTTGTCATGTGCAGCCCTGCAATATGATCTAACAAAAGTGTAATGGTTTAACCATGTTGTTTCATTTTAGGAACTTCTTAACTTAAAAGTCAAGATACTTGCTGACAAATTGGAGTCTTTCAAGAAGCTACAGAAAAGATTTAATGAGACAGTCAAATTTATTCAGGTAATTTCCAGCAACGTTTATTCTCTTTGCTCTTGCATACACAGATTTAATGCTGTTCGTGGTGTATGAGGAGACTTTTGAGAATTAAAAAAAGCATTTTGCAATCATTTTGCAGATCCAGTCAGAGGAAGCAGAGAAGCAAATCAAACAGGAGTTTGAAAAACTCCATCAGATCCTACGAGACGAAGAAGCTTCCAGAATTTTAGCCCTAAAGAAAGAAGAGGAGCAAAAGAAAAAGTTGATGAAGGAGAAGATTGAAAGCATCAGTCATGACATTGTTTCACTCAATCAGCTGATTCAGTCAGTGTGCAAGGAGATGAATACAGATGACTTGGGTCTTCTACAAGTATGAAATTTGTCTCTTTTAAATGAAAATTAGTGTTGTTTAAGAACCTTGAACGTTATTTGAAAATACATCTTTTAATTTGATGAATTACGGGTCTTTTTTGCTGAATATTAAAAAAAATTATGTTTTTCTTTGCCAGAACTACCAGATTCTTAAGCAAAGGTAAGTTGTGTTTATCCATCCTGCATTAGAATATAGTTTGAAAATGCAATATAGTGATCCTTATTTATGCTTTTTGATGTGTTCCAGGGTCCAGTGGACAAATGAAGAATCCCAGAAGTTTCCTTGCGGAGTTCTCATAAATGTGGCACTGCATGTTGGAGCACTGGATTATAAAGTTTGGGAGAGCATGCGATCACAAATCAAATGTTGTAAGTGCAAACGACTTGCATTATAATCTATAATCAATAACACCTGATCTTTCCTGTGTCCAAGATTTATTTTGTAATGAAATCCTGAGTTGAATTTGTTCATGGACATGGTCTAATTGGTTAATAGTTTCCTGCATTGTTCACAATACTTGCTAGTAGTGGTGCCTGTGTTGTTTAGCCCTAGTTTAATCTTCACCTAAAAAAAGCGATGCAGCAGTGGTTTATGCTTTTAGTATACACGCTGCTCAAACAGATCCAGAGTTATATATTTAATGCTAATACCACCAAATCTATTGTGCTTGCCATTGCATAAGTCACTAACTTACTGAGTCCGAATCTGTCATAATTCGGGCTAACTGCATTGTAGTGTCTGCTGTCAACACTGCTGTATTTCTATATTGGATATTGTTTATTACTATGATCTTGAATGTCACAAGAAAATCATAACATAGATTTTAAAAAGCCCACCCACACAGCAAAACTGTTCTCCTGTGTGGAAAGTGAGGACCAGTGAAGACAGGGTTTGATTAGGTTGATGTGAAACATATCGGGTTTCTGCACAGAGCTACAACCTCAACTCCACTGTACACCTTTGGGATGAATTGGATCTCTGACTGCACAGTTTCTCACTCAACATCAGTCACTAACCTCCCCAATGCTCTTGTGACTGAATTAAAAACTCCCAACAGCTATGCTCCAATATCAATGTTCAAATATCTAATGGAATGCTTTTCCAGGAAAACAGAGGTTATTATAACAGCAAAGAAGGGGTTAAATCTGGGTTGGGATATTTAACATGTGCATATGTGGGTGTGCATGAGCAGGTTTCCACATACTTTTGGCTATATTGGGTATTTTAATATAAAAGAAAACATATCTCATGTGTTTAAGGGTGGAGCTAAAACTGATAACAGCTGGTTTATTATTGTTATATTATAGTGTTATTAGAGTTGTGATTATTGTATAATATCTGATACTTGACGTCTATGCTAAAAAGAAAAGTCAGAGCCTGCTTTTGAATGTGTTTATTTCTTTTACTTTTCTATATACCGACCAAACCTAAAAGTCTAATTTGAAAATAAAGACGTATTCAATGTTTATATATATTTTTTTTTCTCTGCAGTTCCAGTGCTGATGGATCCAAACACTATTTCACCATGGCTATCCATGTCCCCTGACTATGCAAGTGTAAAAGAAAGCCCAGAGAAGCACTCGGTCCCAGACAACCCTGAACGCTTTGACCCTTGTGTCTTTGTCCTTGGCTCAGAAGGTTTTACATCAGGTCGCCATCGCTGGGAGGTCTATGTAGGTGATAACCCAAAGTGGGTCCTTGGAGTGTGTAAGGAGTCTGTGGTACGCAAGAGGAAGTTCACAGTGACTACAACAGGAGGCGTGTGGAGCATCGGGTTAAGTAAAGGAGTGTACAGC
This sequence comes from Silurus glanis, assembly GCA_014706435.1. Lineage (NCBI taxonomy): Eukaryota > Metazoa > Chordata > Actinopteri > Siluriformes > Siluridae > Silurus > Silurus glanis. The sequence continues at coordinate 6,905,420 of JAAIIK010000023.1, forward strand.
GGTCTGACTACTCCTCGCACTACACTCCCTGTGACGAAGAGGCCAGAGACGATCAGGGTGAAACTCAACATGGATAAAGGAGAGGTGTCCTTCTGGGATGCAGACACTGGGGTACATCTCATCACCTACACTGACAAATTCCCTGAGAAGCTCTTCCCTCTCTTTGGCCCTGGGCTCCAAAAAACTCCTATGGCAGTCCAGCCTGCCAAACTCTCTATCCATAAGTCGCAATGATAGGCATAAAGTTGTATTGATACAGTACGACGTATCGTACCGTTCAATACAAGGCTCTTGATTTGATACATTTGCAGTGCATAATTAAATAAACACCTTTTATATCTGTTCCAACATCAGAGTTCAAGACTTGGGTGAATCAAGAGTTTGTAACTGCAAATATAAGATTTATAATAAGATTATATTATTACAAGGATTTACATGCATCTCAAATCCACTGGTTCCCAGATTTCTAGGGCTAAATTAGCTAGATTTAAGACAAAATTCGAGCTGGAAAAAGTAAGCAAAGACAAAAGAAGTGAGAAAAGGTAGAAAATGGAAAGAAATGCACACTGGTTGACAGCTTGATAAAAGCTGCTTAATTAGCCATGATTAATTTCATTGCATTCTAATGCTCAGCTACTAAGTGTCTGCCTAATTAACCGTTCTGTTATTATAAAGTTCGAATTAGTTTTCTATTGTTTGTATGTAAATAACTGTATCCATGATGTATCGTATCACAACATCTTACTTATTCATTTCTTTGTCATTTCTACCTTTCCTGCTTTTTGTTTCACTTTCTCTAGTCTTTCTCAAAAATTTTTTAATCTTTCTCTTTCTCTTGTTTTTTTAAAAAAAATCTTTCTTTCAATCAATCAGAAATGTTAACAATTTAAATCATTAATTCAATTGCATACATTCTTGCAAACATAATGTACATGTACGCTTAAGAGAGCATCAGAGGGGCACATTTATCTTACAATTTGTGTGTAATAGTATTTACATTGTATAATATAAAGCCAAAATAACGAGTGAGGCACAATGTGATTTGATGCATGATAAATTTGATTATTGTAGGTAAATCGATCTGTATTACCTCATTATCACAGAAACTAGACATCTAATCATTCGTTAATAAGATCCCCTGTATGCCATTGCACTGTAGTCATAATTTACATCCATACACTGCACTCTAATAAGAAATAAAGAGTTTATTGTGTTTAAAATCTCACTGTATTTATAGTGTTCCATTTCACAGGAACGTCGTGAGAGCAATAGGCTATGCAGCCTAATGTAGAACTGGCTAAATAAATCTGTCTTTGCTCAATGATAGTTTAGATTTTTCTTGTTATGAATAAAGATGGAATGCCATTCTATGGTATTTACAATAGGAATATCCAAAAAGTTTTGCCCCAGAGCTAAATGTGGCCCACAAACAGATGTTAACTGGCTGCAATTCCTTTATTAAGACATTTTTCTATCCTTGTGAAGTCTTTTAATATTATTATTAGATTTAGAATTAGTTATTTGAATTAAAAAAAATTTAAACTTTTTTTTTTTTACATTTCAAATAATTTTAAATAAACCATAGATACATCATTCTTTAATATTTATAGCTTTTGTGTACCTATTGCCTGATTCCTATAGAGATTTGCATGCTTCAAAGTTATAGAATGCATGTTTAGGATGAATTTGGGTGAACTTCTTCATGCCTATAGTGTTTTTTTTTTTTTTGTTTTTTTTTAGTGATCGTATAATAGCAATCTAAAGACAAATATTTTATAAATTGTATTTAATTACAAATTTTTCACAAACATTCACAAACATCACAACATATGGTGGGGAAAGATTTTGAGTATCTTCAGAGCCTTTGGATGATGACATCGCAATTTCTGCCATAATACTCCATTACATTTTTTAAATAAAACATCTTGACAATATAAAATGTCATATGATATTGACTCTGCATGCCTTATTGAATATGAATATACCACCCACACCCCTATGATTTTAGGCCACATTATGCAAAGGTTATAAGCAAAAATAGCTATTTTTGCTCCCTTGTGACCAGTAGGTCTAAAACTTCTCATGTACCCTCAGTTTGCGGGTATTTTATGACTCACCAAGTTTGGTGTCATTATGCCAAATCAGAGTTATAACCTCACTTATTTCGGTCTGCAGATGATCTGAGCAAAATTAGTTGACATCCTGAGAAATGGTCTTGGAGAAGCTTGCAAAACTATGTTCTATAAAAAAAAAAAAACATAATGGCTTTTTTAGAATCATGTTGCATTTTTAGAAATGTTCTTTTTTTAACCACTTGATGGCGCTCTCCCCAAACCATTTAAGCATCTTTGTGGGTAAAGGAGGTTACAGTTAAGTTTAATTGAATAGTCCAATGCAATTGTAAAATACATCTTACAATTCATATTGGCCAATGCCAAAATGGTGAACAGTAAAACTATTTCATTTAACTATGTATGTCTCTCTGTATCTAAAAATGCCACTTCTGAGATTTAGGACAAATTATGCAGAAAAAAATAAGATTTCCCTATGAGACCCAATCCAGTTCCAGGAGGACAGTTCTGTGTGAAGAGGACCAGTAAATACAGAGTTTGGCCAAAGGGAAGTGGAAGAAATCAGGAGGCCTGTAGCTCAGAACTGAATCCTATTAAATACCTTTTGTACTAATTGGATCCCACCAAGTGAGGTGATTGGTTGAAACCCACCGCAATGCTCTTGTGGCTAAATGTGCAAAATCCATATACCCATGCTCCAGTGTCAAGTTCAAAGCCTTCCTAAAAGAGTGGTGGTTATTCTAACAGCAAAGGATGGGTTTATCTGGATTATGATATTTAACAAAAATATTTGTGAGTGCTTGAGTGGGTGTCCACATACTTATGGTTATATTGTTGATTTCAACAGAAATAAATATAAACATATTTAATGTGTTTCAAGTTGAAGAAACTGAGAACACCAGCTATTTTTTTTATTATCTTCAATTAAACTGTAATTTGAGCTGTGATTATTGTCTGATATATGATACTTGACATCTTTGCAGAAAAAAAACAGATAGATGATGTATAATGTCAGTTTTAGGGCAAAGAATAGTAATATTAATCATACAAAGATATGCCTTGCAAAAAGTGCTATGCGGCCAATTATCATTCATAGTCAAAAAATCTCAAAAGACTTTATATGCACTATATGTAGAGACTGTTGTGAAAGCAAATCCCAAGGAATCAGCCGTTTATGAATCACTCAAACCAGCACATCTGGTGCCAAGATCCATTCCATAGTTAGTCACAGACATTAATCAATTCAATTCAATTCAATTCAAATTTTATTTGTCACATACACGTACATACAGAGTACAGCATGTAGTGAAATGCTTTTTACGACTGTCCAACATGAAAAATAGAAATAGAATATAACATTTAAATTAAGTATTAAAGTATTAAAAGATATATATATATATCTATATATATATGTATAATTATATTTCTATGTCTAAGAATAGTAATATTAATAATACAAAGATATACCTGCTGTACTCTGTATGTAC
>JAAIIK010000023.1:6909378-6927860 GCA_014706435.1 Silurus glanis
CATATAGTGCATATAAAGCTTTATCATCTTTTTTTCTTATTATATATATATATATATATATATATATATGTATGTTTGTATATGTATGTATAATTACATTATTCAATAGTATCAATTTTAATCATATATTCATTGGTATTTTGTTAAACTGTAATCAGAATCAATCATATTTATAGGTAGTATCATGGGTTGCATAATTAAAGGAGTTTGTCATGGTGTGCTGGTGCTATATAAAATATGAAAAAGTATTTTAAAAAAATAGGAAAATAAAATAATACAGAAATAAATCTTACATTTAATAAAACATTTTATAAGAATAATTTTATAAATTTATTAATTTTACATAAATGTCCTGAAAGTCTGGACAATCTAATCTTATGTAAATCAGGCATGTAAAATGATACTTGATGAGTAATAGTGGAGCACAATTTTCATGCCGAAATTCCCTGTACTTACTGCAGTAGTTATTGTATGCCTACTACAAAAAACTTTTTTTTAAGCTTTCTTCCTCCTTATCTCTGCTCTAACGTCATGGAAGCTTCAAATGAGTTGCCTCCTTCTTCCCTGGGGTCTGGAGTAAGCAAGTGAGAGCTGACGAACATTTTTTTTCATCAGGTAAGTTTATAATTATTCTGGTTAATTTTATAAATAATGATAATAAAAAATTATCACATTAGACGTGTCCAATCTATGCAGCTAATAATTTGTGTGCTCATATGACCCGGTAAATATGAAGTAAATATAAGTATAAATTGTTCTTTGTATGGCTGTACTTTATAGTTGGGATAAGTCATTTAAATATATTTTCTACATTTATGCTTTTATTTGCATGTTCTGCACGTAATCTATAGATTAAATTTTTAATGAAATTTATGAGATTATGTCTTGCCTTTGAATTAGGAAAGATTGAAGTGATGTTTAAGTAATATTTTAGTATTTTTTTTTTACATTCAATAAAATATTTCTTTAGCATCTACAACAATTTTGTTGAAAGAATAATAAAAAATGAAAAGTTAATTCAATAAATCTAAGTAGAATTATTTTGGGGAAGATTAGCAGAACATATTTCAGTCCTGAAAGTATTTACCTGCCAATATCAGAAAAAGCGGGTAAGGCTTTATCAAGCACATTTTTTTTTTCCAAGTCTTACTTCCTCATATTTTAATTGGTGTTTGTGTTAATAAGTTTGTGTGCTATTCATCTGCAGTAGTCCACTATTACTGGAGATTTAGTGCTTTTTTTTGTATGTGTGTTTATTTCTATATGTACGTGTTTGTGAGCTTGTTAGGGGGGTGGTATGTTTATCTCTTTAAAACATTCATAGCCATATCTTTCAACAGAACAGTGCAGTGTGCGCAGGGCAACTTTCTATCCCTCACACATGCGCAGATACAATTACAAGCGCACATGCCGAAATATTAAATCCAGTTAGTAATTTATGATTTTATCCAACTATTTTGTATTTTTGAGATTCTGATCTTTTTAATAAATATGCACATGCTACTACTACTACTAATAATAATAATTTAAAAAAACTTTGTAGCAACAAATGATTTTATTTAAAAATAGTCCTCTTTGTCTGCAAGCAGTATTTTTAGTAGAATTTTGCTACAAATATTTTGATTTAAAAAAATATTATTTGAATTCTTAGAATATCATTTTCCTAATTGGTAGCATGGAAATTTGTTGTGTGTAATGTTCATTTTAAACAACCATTTTTCTTTGTTTTTTAAAGGTTATCAGTAATTCAAAAGTTATTTATTTAATATTGTGTTGTTTACCAGATTCAAGAAGCAACAGAAATAATACAGAAGTATAAATAAATGTGTCTTATTTTTCATATTACGTGGTATTTTGGTGTAAAATACCACAGTAGCATGTAAATAACAATTTTATAATGGCTAACTATTTGCAATGTTGCAATTCATTTTAGTTGACCTTATAAAAATCTGTGTCGAAGGAGAGCAAAGATGACAACAATTTCTTGCCAAGTTATACTTTTGGACGACACTATCATTGAGCGGGACCTGGAGGTCAGTTCACATTCCCTGTATTTACCTACTAATACTTCTATCAAAAGTCTTAAAGAACTCTCCAATTAAGAGGGCATTTTTGTGTATCTGTGTTTATAGAAAAAAGCAGTGGGCCAGGTTCTGTTTGATAATGTCTGTGATTATCTCAATCTGCTGGAAAGGGATTATTTTGGCCTGGTAGCATGGGATTCATCCAAAAACAAGGTGAGTGATTTCATTCTAGATAGTATGATGTGCATGTTAAAGAGTACACAATTTCATTATATAAATCAGCATCTTATTCAACTATTAAGAGTTTCAATATGACTTTATAGAAGTAGACTTTTTTCTTTTTCAGTTGTGGCTGGACCTTTCAAAAAAGGTTCACAAGCAGATTAAAAGTAAGTACAATTATAATATTTTGTTTAGATCAAATCAAATCTGTGTGTCTCTACTATGATTATGTTTACTGCTGTTTGTGGTTTCAGGTCATGATGCTACATTTACATTCAGTGTCAAGTTTTACCCACCTGACCCTTCTGAACTGGCTGAGGACATAACAAGGTAAAATCTATCTCTATTCCTCTTTTGCTCTATTTCTCCTTTCATACATTGTCATAGATATTTTATATGGCCAAAATTATGCAGATTACACCAATACTGTATATGCTTTTTGAACATCCCATTCCCTATGTAGTTCCACTTAGTTGGTAAAATAACCTCCAATTTTTTTAGGAAGGCTTTCCACTATATTTTGGAGCATGGCTGTGGGGATTTGTGACCATTCAGCAACAAGAGCTTAGTCAGATTAGGCTCTGATGTCAAGTGAGGGGTCCTGGGGCTCAGTCAGTTCCAATTCATCCCAAATGTGTTCAGTTTTGTTAAGATCAGGTTCTTTTGCATGCCACCCGATTTCTCCCTTAACATTGGCAAACAATTTCTTCATGGAGCTTGCTTTGTGTACATGAGCCTTTTCATACTGAAACAGGGTTAGTTCCAGTTTGTAACCAAATTGTTATTGCTACAGCAAACAAAGGTTTTATACAAAATTGTGCGTTCCCAATTTTGTAGCAAAAGTTTGGCAAAGAAAAAATACATGTGTGACAGTCAGGTGACAGTCTTCTTTTAGCCATTTTGTGTATTGCTGTAGCTGATACTATGCATAAACTTACCACTAACCATAACCTTAACCTCAGTAGCCAAAAGGAATTCTTTAGGCTCTTTCAGCTTTTGCATTTTTTATGAAAATAAAGCATAAAACAAAATCTTGAATACTAAATATTTTATCTAATTTTAGGTTGCTTTTTAAATGTAGATAAATTTGTGATATTGACCATATTAAATGTTTTGGACAAAAAGGTCAGATCTCTTCTATTGAAGCAGGTGTTCAGATGCCACTTTAATAGATTTGATTTAAAATAGAGTCATTACCTGCTTTGCAAAAAAGTGGACACAGCAAACACTAATAAACTCTGAAATGTATGTAAATATTTCAAACGTTCTGCATTTCACTCATATTTATTCAACAATATAATATGTGAAGAAAATTGTTGTTGATCTTTGGGAACAATGCAAAATACAAGCTTTTTTTTTCTTTTCATGGACTTTTAGAGCCCACTACAAATGATTACAGTTTTTAAACATTAACTTAACATGCGTTGAGAATGTTGATGGAGAAGTATAGAGAAGGTCAGAAGGAGTTGCATTGTGTGTTTGTGGGTTTAGAGAAAGCGTACGACAGAGTGCCAAGAGAGGAGTTGTGGTATTGTATGAGGAAGTCAGGTGTGGCAGAGAAGTATGTGAGGGTGGTGCAGGACATGTATGAGGACAGCAGTGAAGTGTGCAGTAGGAAGACAGACTGGTTTAAGGTGGAAGTTGGGCTGCATCAAGGATCAGCTCTGAGCCCTTTCCTGTTTGCAGTGGTGATGGACAGGTTGACAGGAAAGTTTATAGGACTGTGGTGAGACCTGCGATGTTGTATGGTTTAGAGACTGTGGCATTGAGTCAAAGACAGGAGGTGGAGCTGGAGGTAGAAGAGCTGAAGATGTTGAGGTTTTCGTTAGGAGTGACGAGGATGGACAGAATTAGAAATAAATTTATTAGAGTGACAGCGCATGTAGAACATTTTGGAGACATGGTGAGGGAGGCTAGATTGAGATGGTTTGGACATGTGCTGATGACAGACATGGGGCATATCGGTAGAAGAATGCAGAGGATGGAGCCACCAGGAGGGAAGAAAAGAGGAAGACCAAGGAGGAGGTTTATGGATGTGGTAAGGGAAGACATGCAGGTAGTTTGTAGTTTGAAAGAGGCAGATGTAGAGGACAGGGGGGTAAGGAGACAGATTGTCTGCTGTGGCGACCCCTAATGGGAAAAGCCGAAAGAAGAAGAAGAAGAAGAAGAAGAAGAAGAAGAAGAAGAAAAAACATTAACTTAACACACATCATAAACTAAAATATACTAACCAAAAAGCATATTTTGTCTCTAGCTTTCCTGTCAAGTAAAAAATACCAGTAATAAATACCAGTGGCATAGCATTTGCTATGTCAAAATATCTGTTTTGTATAATTCTTTGAATTTTTGGCCCTCATAAAGAGAGAGAAACTGTAAACACGCTGTAATCACACATTCATCAAGCTTCAACAAAAGTTGTTCAAGCTGTTTAAACATGTTTCAGTTGCTGAGAATGTCTGCCCATTGTTAATGTGTATGAATAAGCTATGTGCTTTTTGTATTTATTTACTTTCTTACTTATTATTATTTTTCCCCTCAGATATTTAATGTGTCTTCAGCTGAGAAAAGACATCCTGAATAGCCATCTACCCTGTCCATCAGATATGTTGGCAGCTTTGGGATCATATATGATCCAGTCAGAATATGGGGATTATAATTCTGAACTACATGGAAAAGAGTTCTACAGAAACATTCCCTTTGCACCCAATCAGACTCCAGAGCTGGAAGAAGAAGTGATAGAGCTGCATCGCTCACTCAAGTATTTTGGTTTTATATATATATATATATATATATATATATACATACATACATACACCATACATAATACATATAATACATACATAATCATGATCAGTGTCATAATATAAAGCATTTTCAATAAAGTAGCCATGGAACATAAAATATCTTTTTTAAAAATGCATTACAAATAATATGTCAAGAAAAACATATATGTTTGAGTTTTATTGCTTTTAAAATAACATGAGAAAACATAAAAAAATTCACACATGCGCACACACTCACACACAACCATATAAAAACACAATTTCTTTCTCTGTATGTGTTGATGCAGATCCATGAGTCCTGCTGATGCAGATCAGCTTTTCCTGCAGAATATCAAAACTCTCGACATGTACGGAGTACACCTGCATCCTGCTAAGGTAGCATAAAAAAAAGTGCTTACTCTTGCTGCCATACGGCTCCCTCGTGTTTCTTTGTGGCAGTATGTATACATATTTTTTATTTGCTTGTGTTTATTTATTTGTGAGTTAGAATGCCATTGGAGAAGATGTGATGCTGGGAGTATGTGCCGATGGTCTAATGGTGTATGAGGATGAGGAGAAGACACAGTGTTTTGTCTGGATTAGCATTCTGAATATGTCTTACAGAAACAGCAAATTCCAGGCCAGGATTTTAAAATCAGAGGTACTGAAGCATGTGTATCACATTGTGGATCAAGATAGGAAATAATCTGGAGCATAAAGTGATTAATCAAAAAGTACTGTGCAAACAAATTTGGCACTTGTGAAAAGATGTTGCGATGTAAGAATGCTTAAAAAAACATGGTAAGCACGCTTTGACACAATCTTTGCACAATTTGTACACCTGCACAAAGTCAGGGATTTTGTAGGATCAGATGAGGTGTATAATTAACCAATTATGACAAGCAGGTGCTAACGATAATCTTTTTTATATATATAGTTTAAAACACAGTCATTAACTGAAACAGAGACAGCTGTGTAGGAGGCTTAAAACTGGGTGAGGAACAGCCAAACTCTGCTACTAATGTGGGATTGTGAAAGATACGTCACAGGTCATAGTCCATGGAAAGACTGAGCATAGCAACAAGAGATAAGATGTTTATACTGCAACACTAAGGTCTCTTCCAGACAAAGACATCAAAGCAGACTAGGGTTTTAAAATGTGCTGTTCAAGCTATTTTAAAAAAGAAAAAAATGGACAATGTTAAGGACCATAGACACAGTGGTTGGCAAAGGAAACTAAATGTAACAAATGTAAGACACATCATGTTTACTTCCCTTCGATATCGGAAGATGTCCAATAGCACCATCAGCAAAGAACTGCAAAAGCATAGGGACCCAGCTATACCTTTTTACGGTCTGGAGAAGTCTGTCCAGAAGTGGTCTTCATTCAGGAATTGTGGACAAAAATCCATACCTCTGACATGGAAACAAAGCTAAGTGAATCAACTATGAACAAAACATAGGAAAATAGCAACAACCAAAAAAAAGGTGAAGCATGGTGGAGGTTTCCTGCAAGTTTGGGGCTGCATTTCTGGCAAATAGAGTTGGAGATTTCATGAGGATTAATAATGTCCTCAATGCTGAAAAATACAGGTAGATACTTATTTACCATGCATTATTATCAGGGAGGTGTCTGACTGGCCCCAAATTTATTCTGCACCAGGGCAACGACCCCAAACATACAGCCTATCAAACATTTACAGTTCTGATCTCAATGTTATTGAGTCTGTCTGGGATTACATGAAGAGACAGAAGGATTTAAGGCAGTGTACAGTCACAGAAAGTCTGTAGTTCGCTCTCCAAGATGTTTGGAACAACCTACCTGCCGAGCTCCTTAAAAACCTGTACCTAGAAGTGCAAGCGTACCTAGAGGAATTGATGCTGTTTTGCAGGCAATGAATGGTCATCCTAAATATTGATTTGATTTTAATTTCTCTTTTTTATTTACTTTCCATTTTGCTAATTGATAAAAAAATGTTTATTAGTTTTTATAGTAAAACTTCTATGTTTTAAAGCATTTTTATTTTACTGCATTTTTTTTTTTTTTTTACAAGTGAATAAAAATTATGCACAGTACTGTATAGAATTTCTTTGCATATCATTTTGGATCATTTCTAAGAGCAAATATATTTAACAATTTTTTTTTAATTGAGAATATTAAACTGATTGTCTTCGAATCCTAAGGAGGATACATCTGAAAATACCCTCAAATTCAGTCTGTCCAGCTATCGTGCCTGCAAATGCCTTTGGAAAAATGCGGTGGAGCATCATGCCTTCTTCAGGTAGCCATAATCACATAAATTTTGTAATAAGTTACAGCAATAAGTATTTTGTCTAAATCAAGCTTCTGCTTCAGTTTACATGATGGAAACCAGAAAATACTATCCCCTTTTAAACAAATAAACCAGTATATCAATATTTAACACATGCTTATTTTTATCTTAGGAATTTTAAGCAGGCCCCAGAGGGGCTGCTACACTTCGGTTCTACGTTTTGTTTCCAGGGGCCCACACATGCAGAAGCTCTAGAGGCAAGCTCCACCATTAAGCGTCCAGCTCCACTTTTCCCAAGTTCAGCCCTCAAAAGAAAAGGTGCGTGTTTGTAGCGATCTGTTTAAATGAGAGACTAAAAGATTTGAGTGAAAATTGAAACTTGTTACAGAATTTGATCACTGAATCCTTTCTTGGGCTTGTTTGTTTTAACAACATCAATGTTATTGAAAAACCTTGACTTGGATGTGCAACTCAAAGTTTTGTTTGAATTTTTTTTATTTGGGTACCACAAAGACTTGAAATTCATGCAGGTGAATCGCATCTAAATGGTACACCTAGAATATCAACTATGGAGCTCAACCCACCTCTTAATATGCATAACTGTCCCTGCTTATATACCTTTGTGCAACAATTGGGTTTAAGTCACCAGCATGAATACAGCCTAGTGTTTGTAAGAGCATCTGCATGTGTCTCAGCAACTGTTAATACTTATTCTTTCAGCAAAAGAAACCTTTCAGAAGTCACTAAAGCGTCCAAGTCAACCTGAGTCTGACGACTGGTTCCAAGTGCTTGGCTCTGATAAACCATGGTCTACATATGACCCAGGTAGAGTCCAATAAAACTTAAAATTTAAAGTATGTTTGACTCTGTGTGTGTGTGTGTGTGTGTGTGTGTGTGTGTGTGTGTGTGTCTTCTGACTGAGAATTTTGTAAGAAGCAATCACTGAATAAGCCAGATGTGCATGCAGACGAGGAAAAACCAAGTGGTGGTGAGACCCTTGCTTATGAAGAAGAAGAGGATGGGCTGAATGATGAGTGGTTGGGATCTAAAGTAGATGGGCTGGATAACGAGTGGTTTCAGTTGTCGGGTGGACGCCACTCAGCATCCTTTCAGACTCAGCAATCGTTGTCAACCTTATCTTCAGGTAAATTTAATTTTCTCTCTGTTCATATACCGTAATTTCCGGACTATAAAGCGCACTCTTATATAAGCCGCACCCACTGAATTTGACAAAGAGTTTTATTTTTAACATAAATAAGCCGCACCTGTCTATAAGCCGCAGGTGTCTACACTGAAACTAATGAACTTTACACAGGCTTTAACGAAAGACACTAAATGCAATATGTTGCGCTTCTATTAGGAGCATAGCGGTATTTTGGGAATAGCCTGCCACTGCATTCTACCGGTATTACTGCGTGTCTGTAAGACTGAGGATTATGTCCTTATTATTTTCTGATGCTCATTTCAAAGTTTCTTTGACTAACCCATAACGCTGTTGCCAAGAAAAATAAAAAAGCACGCGTTTTGGAAACCTGTCTGTGCTTATATGATTTCTGTTGCAACTGGAGTTAGTGAGCTATCCCTTCACCCTGACTCAATGCGCTACAATGGCTTGTATCTAAACAGTAGCCGACCAAGTAAGTCATTGTTCACTGTCTTCCTCCTTCCTTTCACAACTACAGTGGTACCTTGACCTACGAGTGCATTAATGTACGAGTTTTCCGAGGTACGAGCGGTCACTCGGTAGATTTTTTTGCTTTGTTACGCGAGCAAAAAATTGAGGTACGAGCTCGAGACGCCGCTGCTAGATGGCGAAGCGAAGCCAGAAAGCGAAGATTGTGACGAAAATTAAGATAAGCAAAGAAGAAAAAGTACAAATTTTAAAGTTTAGGGATACGTAGTGTACAGGAGTGATAGTAAAAAACGAGTTTTCCCTCCGCCTCCGCTTATCGCCTCTACCCCCCTCCACACACACACACACACACATACACACACACACACACACACACACACACACACACACACACACACACACCCCACCGGCGTTTTTGTTAGCTCAAGTCATCTCATCTCCAAGGAAAATACACTGAATAAAACCTTATTATATCTTTACATACTCTTTCTATTATGTTTTTATACAAGATTTGTTATTTAGAAATGTATTTTCCAATTTAATAACATGAAACATAAAAACGGGGTGTCATTTTGAGGGTTGGAACGGATTAATGCCATTTTAAGTATTTTCAATATGGAAAACTGATTTGATGTGCGAGCAAATTGAGACACGAGCTCGTCCACGGAACGGATTAAACTCGTAGGTCAAGGTACCACTGTATTTCTCTGGGGAGTTTATCTTTTGTCATCGTCGTGCGCACCGTTGGAAGTTTTTCTCCCGATGCAGTGCAGCTCAGAACACAGGTGAGGTGCGTCTTTTCGTTTCCGTTCAGAAATTTCATTGGTCTAATGTTATGTCGCTCAGTTTTTTGGCTTGAAGTTTGTGAAACCGGGAAAAACCCAGGAAAAATCCATATATTAGCCGCTTCGTTTTTTAAGCCGCGGGGTTCAAAAGTGGGAAAAAAGTAGCGGCTTATAGTCCGAAAAATACGGTAGTTCTGCGCTTGTATGTTTAGCTCTGCTTTTAAACATGCCCTTTTCTCCATAATTATGGGTGAGGTGAAAAACAGTACAGTAGGTCTGAATTGAGTTTGTTAAGGTTTGACTACATTTAAAATGCTTTTCACAGATACTGACATTTTGGAAAGTGCTAAATTGCAGCTTTGGAAACTGCAAGCAGATGATTGGTTTGTCCTCCTTGAACCCCGCAGTTATCAACTTCCTAATCTCTGGCTTTTAAAGACTCTACCAGGTAAGTTCTGATTTTGCAGATTGTCACTAGGGAGGTTTTCATGGAGAAAATTACAGAATTTATGCACATATAAGTAGCTAAAAATGGTCTCCTTATACTTGCAGGATAGAGATTGGGTGGGCTGGTCTTTTAGAATAAACTAGCCCAAAAGGCTATTCAGAACTATTCCAAAAAACAAGTAAAATGATCAAACGAAAAGCATATCCTTCCAAACCATATTTTACACCTCTTGGCATTACTACAAAAATATAGTAACATTTAAGAAGTTTAGTAATTTCATGTAATATGTTTACAAATAAAAACATAAATCCATAGCTATATGATTCTTTCAGCAAGGAACCAAAACGTGAATGATCAAACCAAATCACAAAATTCAAGTTAAATTGTTTGATTTTGAAATTATTTCAAACAATAAATGTAATTAATGCAGATATCTGATAAAAAAAAAAAAAATTAAAAATAAAGTTTTCTGCTGGAAATTGTTGACCTGGCAACACTGGTAGATCTGGTTCATAAACATTTCTGTTTATATCCTCAGTGAACCTGCAGTTTGAGTCCTCTCAAACTGAAAATCATGGAGAAGAGCTGGAGTGGGTAGAAAGAACCTCAGAGATGAATATAAAGGTTGTCAAAGAAGGAAAAGAGTTTGTGTCAGAACAACATGAGGAACTAGAAACGGGAAGAAACCTAATGAGACCAGACAATGATGGAGAAGATTTATATTCAGATATTAGATCTAATGAGCAACTACTGAAAAATATGCGGGAAAAGATAGAACAAGAGGGAGATGGAGAGGAAATATACACAGAAGTAATGTATCAACAGAGAACACAGATAATAGAAACCTATACTAAACAAAGGATGAGAGGGTTTGAAGAAGTAGAAGCAGAACATGAACTGATGCTAAATACAGGTCAAGTGGTGTGTGAGAATAATTTAGAGGAACTAAAAGAAACATTACTAGAAGTGGAGAGTATTGAACAGAAGCTACAAGACATAGAAAGGCTGAAAGTCAGAATTCAGGAGGTAGAAATGTTGGAGAGGAGACAACTACGAGATAGCGATGACTGGTACATTCTGCTGGAGCACAAACTAATTGAATCTTCAGCACCGGCAAGACTACTAAGAGTGGAATCTTCTGAACAAAAGAAGAACAACCTGGAATGGAAAAGGAAAGAACAAGGAGAAAGAGATGATTGGTACCTTTTGTTGGATTGCAAACCTTTGACGGTATCTTCAGTAATTGCAGGTAAGCAGCTACACTAAAAATTATATGTGCCTCTGTATATATCTCATGCTAATTATGATTATAATGATAGTGTTTTAAATCTGTTAAAAAAAATATATATATATATATACACACAGTATATACACACTATATTGCCAAAGGTATTGGACTTTCTACTATACATGTATGTGGTTCTTTTCCAAACTGTTAGCACAAAGCTGGAGGCACTCAATTGTATAGGACGTCTTCAGATGTGCTATAATAAACACCTTTGGGATGAATTACTGACCCAGTAATACAGAAGTCATAAAATTAAACATGAACAGCCTAAAAATACATGAGTTTACTTTTTGTAGGGTTAAATGAAGAGGGATTTTGGACTATAATTAATATAAACAGCTCTGCTACAATGGCTTGAAGCTGTCATTTCCATGAACAGTTTTGCATCAACTCTCAGTGAACATTAAAAAAAAAAAAAATCGATCAACACAATGATGGAGCTATAATTGATGGACATTTTGTGCCACCCAGATGAGGATGGGTTAATCGTTTTTTTTAAAGTCTGGTTCCTCTCAAAGTTTCTTTCTTGTATATCTCAAGAAATTTTTCCTCGCCATTTTTATTCTACTAAATTTATTTCTGTAAAGCTGCTTTTGGGGCACTGCTATACAAATACATTTTAACTGGATTGAAAAAAAATTCTAATACAAAACTAATAATTTGAAAATCGCAGTGCCTAAGACCTTTGCACACTACTGTATATAGAAAAAAACTATTATTTAAAATCTACTGTATAACCCATATTTTGTGGTATAAATACCATCCACATCACCACTTTTGTATTTTTACAACTTCAAGGTCATACCATGGTCACAGCAGAGGAAAAAGCAGAAATTAGACAGTGGATAGAGATGGAACGCCACAGAGCAAACACTGTAATGCCTGTCCAGATGAAAGATGACTGGCACATTTTGCTGGAATCGCTTCCTCGATCCTCACAGACTATGAAACCTGCACTCCCTCCAGCAGGTAATACAAAAACTCTAGACATATAGTACTGACAGACCGATGATTATCTGTTAAAAAATGTTTAATAATAATTATAAATCAAGATTCTGTTTGTAAAATGTTTAGGAATAAAATAGTGACACTGTAGTAATGTAGAAATAGTCATATAATCTCCCCATAGCATTTTTTAGCAGCTTGTCTCCATTGATTTAATTCAGAAAATTATTAATTATTGCAATATTTTTTTAAATCTAAAATTCTATATAAGTTTAGATAATTTTGTATAGAATTCTAGTTATTAGCCATATAGTGGCATTGTTACAAATTGAGCATTCATGGGACCTCATGAAAGGTCAAATGATCTCCAGGTATGTTTCACCACAATAGTATTAAATATTAAGAAGAGATGTAAGGATTACATTTCCTAAAAATGATTATTGCAAGCTTTGTATGCGTGGGAGGTGAAAAAGTCAAGTTCAGAAAGTTCTGGACATACCCATGTCTGTAATTGCTGTAAAAGCTGGCTCACAAGAAAGCCCACAAACAGTTTGCTGAAGACAACCTGTCCAATAGCATGAATCACTGGAACCATGTCCTGTAATCTAATGATGCTTACATAAACTTGTTTGGCTCAGTTGGTGTCCAGCATGTGTGGTTACACCCTGGTGAGCAGTACCAAGAAAATTGTGTCTTGCCTACAGTCAAACATGGTGGTGGTAGCATCATGGTCTGGGGCTGCATGAGTGCTGCTGGTACTGGAGAGCTGTGGTTAGTTAAGGGAAATATGGATTCCAACATGTACTGTGACATTCTCTAGCAGAACATAATGCCCTTTCTTCAGACAATGACTTGAAAAGCAGTTTTTTAACATGAAACTGACCTCAAACACACCACGAAGATGACAACTGCCTTGCTGAAGGTGAAGATGATGGAATGGCCAAGTATGTCTCCAGACCTGAACTCTATTGAGCACCTGTGGGGCATCGTCAAGTGCAAGGCATGTCTGTAACTGCATCTTCATTTGCATTTGGAATTGCAATAAGAACACCAGTTTACAATGCACACAATCATGGATGATGTCCAGTGATCATATTGCAAGGCCATACCTCAAGAAGGAAGACATGAACTTTATTATTTATTCCATAAAATCCAGAAGCAATTGCTGGGGCCGTGGCTTCATTTACATGCAGTACTTGTGTTATTAATGTTATTTGTTACATTAAAAGCTTTAATTATTTAATGTCATCAGACATCAGACTATTTATACATATTTATTTCTTTTGAATTGGTAGAAATTGATATCCAGTCACCTTGGGCACATATGGTAGAAGAACACAAAAACTTGGGTGAGATAAAGGAAGAGGAGAGAGCAACTCATGTGAGAGAAACAGGTGTGTGAAAGAAGCTAGTGAACACAGAGATGCATAAACATTTAAACATGTGTTTATGCAAACACAAATACACCTTTATTTTGTTGTTTGCTTCAGATGTAGATGTTTACAAAGAGACCAGACAGGAGGAAGTACAAGTAGTTGAAAAGCAAGTAAAGACGATAATATACAATGAAGAGAGAAGAGAAACGATAGAAACAGCTCATGAAATGAATCTGGTTCCTTCAGGTGAGAAATTAATGCATCTTACTTTTCTCCACTCTTCTTTTGTTTTATCTCTTTTATAATTTATATATAAAGTTGATGACATTGGTTTGCCCTCATCTATCTAGTGATAATGTTCTTTTTTGTATCTTGGCAAGAAATGGTCACTGTATGTAAAAGGTGATTGCAGAATGTTGCTTTCACTTGCAGTATCTCACAAAAGTGAGTACACCCCTCACGTTTCAGCAAGCATTTTAGTATATCGGACAATACTATAGAAATGAAACTTGGATATATTTTAGAGTAGTCAATGTGCAGCTTGTTTAGCAGTACAGATTTACTGTCCTCTGAAAATAACTCATCATACAGCTGTTATTGTCAAAATAACTGGCAACAAAAGTGAGTACACCCTAAGTGATAACAGCTGTACGTCAGTTAACCATGCAAAGCCACATTTCCTATTGCTTGACAAGACCATACAAATTTGTGTATCATGTATTAGGGCAGTTAAAATTTCGTGCTTTGAGTACAATTCTCTCATACTGACCACTGGATGTTCAACATGGCACCTCATGGCAAAGAACACTCTGAGGATTTCAGAATTAGAATTGTTGCTCTTCACAAAGATGGCCCAGGCTATAAGAAGATCGCTAACACCCTGAAACTGAAAGTTACATTACAGTAGCCAGGGTCATACAGGGGTTTTCCAAGACATGTTCCACTCGGAACAGGCCTCGCAGGGGTCAGTCAAAGAAGTTGAGTTTTTGGCTGTGCGTCAGGTGCAGAAGAAAAAACAGATGAGTGCTGCAGAGGTTGCAAAAGAGGTTGCAAAAAGCAGAATGTCCGCTTGTCGGTGCTCAGACCATACAGCACACTACAACAAGTCGGTTTGCATGGCCGTCATCCCAGAAGGAAGCCTCTTCTGAAGCTGGCTCACAAGAAAGCCCACAAACAGTTTGCTGAAGACAACCTGTCCAAGAGCATGAATTACTGGAACCATGTCCTGTGGTCTGATGATGCTTACATAAACTTGTTTGGCTCAGTTGGTGTCCAGCATGTGTGGTGACACCCTGGTGAGCAGTACCAAGAAAACTGTGTCTTGCCTACAGTCAGACATGGTGGTGGTAGCATCATGGTCTGGGGCTGCATGAGTGCTGCTGGTACTGGGGAGCTGTGGTTAGTTAAGGGAAATATGGATTCCAACATGTACTGTGACATTATGTAGCAGAACATAATGCCCTTTCTTCAGACAATGACCTGAACAGCAGTTTTTCAACATGAAACTGACCCCAAACACACCACGAAGATGACAACTGCCTTGCTGAAGGTGAAGATGATGGAGTGGCCAAGTATGTCTCCAGACCTGAACCCTATTGAGCACATGTGGGGCATCCTCAAGCACCATGTATCTAACATCCAGTAGCTCCATTATGTCATTATGAACGAGTGGAAGAGGATCCCAGCAACAACCTGTGCAGCTCTGGTGAATTCCGTTAATAATAACATATAATAAAAGGTAAATTGAGAAAATGCGTTATTTCAGATCAAACTGAAAACTGTGTGTATCAAACTGGAAGCCCTTTACATTAATCGGTACCCAAGAAGTAGCTCTCAGTTTCAAAAAGGTTGGTGACCCCTGCTCTAAAGTATATCACAGTTTCAATTCTATAGTATTGTCCCTTGAGGAGATATACTAAAATAGTTGCTGAAATTTTTATTTTCTCAAAAAGTCCAAAGATTTTACACAAAGACAGCTAGAATGAGAAATGTGTTTATTGGTTAGAATTGGTTCTAGTGCCTATGACATTGATTTCTGATGATGCAGCAGCCATGAGACCTCAGCAAACAGTCACAACCAAAGAAAAGGCCATGATCTTCAGAGAGACACAAATGACTGTTGGAGAAAAGGAATGGAAAAATCCTGCTACAGTGCGTGAGGTTGAAGACAACTGGTTTGTGCTTTTTACTCCAGTGCAGACTGAGAAGAAGGTCATTGCTACAGGTACTGTTAGCTATTTATTATATATTAATTATATTTTCTGGTTATTTGGGCTAATTATAGATTACTAGTATACATTAGCTGATTAATGATCCATTGCTAAATACAGATGATTTTTCTTTTTCATTTTATAATTTTTTTATAATGCTTACTTTTCAAGTTGTGTTTGTTCTCAAATAGAGTTGATTAATACTAGCCAAAAAAAAAAAAGTTATTTTAGACCATTTGGGTCTGCAAAATATGAATAAATGAAACAATATTCCTGATATCTACTAAACATAACAAATAAGCAATTTAATCCACTTTTTTTTAAAATTCACTTTTAATCACCACATTATCTGTGTAAAGCTGCTTTGAGACAATGTTCATTGTTGAAAGCGCTACACAAATAAAAATGAATTGAATTGAATTGAAAATTTAACTGAATTGAATTGAATTGAATTAATCCACTTTCTGATATTTCATGTAAACATAAAAATTGACACAAACGTCCTCAAAAAATAGTTTTAAAGGTGCACTCAGCACAGTATGAGGAGATGTTAACCTAAACCTGGAGATAATTTACATCTTACTTTTTACAAAAAAAAATAATTTTAAATATGTTTCTATGTGTAGAGTGTTCCCAGCTGCTGGTGAGCAAGCAATTCAAACCTCTTCACAATAACACTGGTGCAAAGATCAACTAGAGAGTACAACTAAAGGTTTTTAATAGTAAAACACTGTATACAACTTTCACAATAAAATTATAACAATAAATAAATAAATAAATAAACCTAGTAGGTTAAATAAAAATGTTCTTAAAGCCATTTGGTGTCTACTTAAAATTGAGCAATTTACCATTAATGTGGAGAATGATAAAAAAAAAATACAAATATTCAATGCTGAACACGGGCATCTCCTAACATTCAATTTTTGGCATGTGGTTAAAAGAGTAATTTTTTGACCTAAAATACCAGACTGGGGATTAAATGTGATCTTATTGACTTTGAGCATCAAATGTTTAATGGTGACAGACAGCAAGAACTGGTTACTTTGGGCACCATGTGTTTACATAAGCATGAGAAATAAGTTTGTTGTTTCTAGAGCCTATAACACTGATTTCCGAAGATGCAGAAGCAGACCTGAAACCTCAGCAAACTGTCCTAATCGAAGAAGAGGAAGTAATATTTAAAAAGAAGCCCATGATCATTAAAGAGACACAAGTGATAGTTGGAGGAGAGGAAAGGAAAAATCCAGCTACCGTACGTGAGGATGAAGATGACTGGTTTGTGCTTTTTATGCCAGTACAGCTTGAGAAGGTCATTGCCACAGGTACTGTTACCACACTATGCATAAACACTACCACACTATGCATAAAAGGCTTAAAACCTGTATCATCTCTTTTTACCTCGCTTCATAGTAAGAAAAGAAGATGTATGGATTCCTAAAATGACCAATTTCCGTTCAGTAAAAAAATTACATATAAACTATTAACCACTAATATCTAAGTGACATCATAAATAAATTCAGTTTTTGCCATCTGGTATAGAATTAATGTTTACATAAAATATCAGAATGGGGATTAAAATGTGATCTTACTGACTCCCATGTTTGATGGTGACAGATGGCAAGAACCGGTCACTGCAGGCACCATTTGTGAAAGATGATTGCAGATTGATGCAAATTGAAATTTTTTATTCTTTAAAAAATGATGACTGTCTCAAAACATTTGAAGATTTTACACAAATACAGATACAGTAAGAAATATGTTTGTTGTTCTAGAGCCTATAACACTGATTTCAGAAGATGCAGAAGCAGACCTGAAACCTCAGCAAACTGTCCTAATCGAAGAAGAGGAAGTAATATTTAAAAAGAAACCCATGATCATCAAAAAGTCACAAGTGATAGTTGGAGGAGAGGAAAGGAAAAATCCAGCTACCGTACGTGAGGATGAAGATGACTGTTTTGTGCTTTTTATGCCAGTACAGCTTGAGAAGGTCATTGCCACAGGTACTGTTAACAAATTTAAATCTCTGATTAGATTACATTTATCTAGAATCAAGCAAATAATTATAGTATAGTTTTGTTAATTCGCAAACCACTGTTTGATCCGATTGATCCATTCTTTTGAATTTGTGTCTGTTCTCAGTTATATTTTATTAGTACTATACATTGTTGGACCACTAGAATTTTAGACCACTAAGATCTAAAGTATTTGATGCTGGAGGTTTTTTTTTTATTGTTTTTGAACAAAATATAACAATATTCCTGACATCCACAAAATAAAGTTCTTTATAGAAGGAAACATGCTATAGACTTGAAACTATAGAAATGGCAAGTAGTTTAGAGACCAAGGAAAACAGTATAATTTGAATACAAATATTGTAAGATCTGATTTACATATTATATAATTCACTAAGAAATATCCCTATCATTCTAAACACTATGCATAAAAGGCTTAAAACCTGTATCATCTCTTTTTACCTCGCTTCATAGTAAGAAAAGAAGCTGTATGGATTCCTAAAA
>JAAIIK010000023.1:6927870-6961420 GCA_014706435.1 Silurus glanis
TTAAAGATTTTACACAAATACAGATACAGTGAGAAATATGTTTGTTGGTTCTAGTGCCTATGACACAGATTTCTGAAGATGCAGCCGGCCTGATACGACAAAGTGCCACAATCAAGGAAAAGGAAGTATTGTTTGAAACGAAGCCCACAATAATCAAAGAAAAGCAAGTGATAGTTAAAGAAGTGGAAAAGAAAATTCCCGCTACATTACATGAGGTTGAAGATAATTGGTTTGTGCTGTTTACACCAGTGCAGATTGAGAAGTTCGTTGCCACAGGTATTGTTAACTAGTTATAATTTGTGGTTAAATGAATTCTTTCTTGTTAGAATCACGCAAATATATACAAATAAATCATACTATGTAAAACGATCCTGCAAAGTGAAAGTGGGAAAATAGGATTAATAGGACTGAATCCTATTAATAGGATTTGTCGGTTTCTTCATTGGTTGTACTGCAGCAGGTTTTTCAGACACATGGATTCTGGAAGAAAACAGATTAAGGGATGTGCAGAAGCAGCAACTCATAGAGGAGGCGAGGAGAAGCCATGTGGTTAACGACAGAAGACTTCCTTCATATGTGCCTGAAGCAAAAGCAGAAGAGCATCATAGGGAGGTGATTGATGACTGGTACATCCTGCTGGAGCCTTTTTCTAAAACATCAGGTAAAAGTATTGGCTAGGCTTTGTGAGTCATCTTTCACTTTTGCTCACAGAGCTTATTCTTCTCATCTCATCTATGTTCTCTCAACTCTTTCAATATCTCTTGACAGTGAGCGAGGACAGGAAAGCTGAGGAGGACAGACGGAGAAAGGAGGAGTTGCTTAAGATTCAGGCAAAGGCAGAAGATAGAAGAAAAATGCCAGGTAAAACATGACATAAGTAACATACAGTCAGTTTATCTTGAGGACGAGGAATAGTGAAAATGCAAAATAAAAAGTATTTTTAAGGAACTTGTAGATGAAGGTGGTGAAACTGTGACAGGAAGCCACTGTGGTAAACAATGTTCTTTATTAGGATTCAGACCTCTTTCCATTCTTGTCTTCCCACTGACACCAGCTGACCAGCCAATGACATCAACTCCCACTGCACAATCTGTTCGCATCACAAGACCAACCTATCAAGATGAGAGTCTAAAGAGACTAGACATCACACAGGAGATCACACAAAATATAAAGCAAGACTCTAAGGTCCAAAACATGAACTTGCACACACCCTTACAATACAAATAAATGATAATAACAAACAAATTATTAAACGTTCTGTATTGCATGTGCATTATCTGTGAGCAGGACAAATTGTAAATACTGAAAATGATATGTCCATATTGCATTGGCAAACACATTTATGAAAGATCCTTCGTATATGAAAATGCCTTCAACTCACTCGTTTATTTGTAGCTAATAAACTGTTTCAGTGAACATCACCTTTCTTTGCTTTTACAGGTGGAAACAGAGAACATAATCAAGAGAAAGGTTGGCTAATCAGTCTGAATTAATCTATATTATTTCTTACTATACAAACTAAATTGCATACCAAAATGCACAAATGCATATTAAACATAAGGTATAAGGCATTTACATAAAATGGATTGGTACGCAAATATATACGGTGCATCTGCTGCTTCACTTTTTTGCATTTTTGTTTTGTTTTATTTTTTTAAAACAGAGAAGAGATAAGACAATTGAGGGCGAGTCCATTTATATTCGCCACAGCAATCTAATGTTGGAGGTGTGTAAACATTTTACTTTATTCTTCAATATTTATTTGTTATTTTTCTATTAGGAACACATGCAAGTCAGTGCAATATTTAAGCAGCTACTGCATAAAGTCATGCAGATACAGGTCAGGAGCTTCAGTTTATGCTTTATAAAACTTCAGCAGTGGAATACAACAGCAGCAGACCTCACTAAGATCCACTTTTGTCAGCCAAGAACAATAAGCTACAATGGGCACAGGCTCATTGAAAAACTACCACTAAAAGTCTTGACCTGTATTTGTATTGGATACATTTTTAAGATTGGATAATTGCATAAATGAGCAAATAAACGTGTGTTCCTAATAAAGTGGCTAAGGAATCTGTGTAGTGCATTAATAAGCCTTATGAATGCTGTCTTCTCTCTCTCTCTCTCTCTCTCAGGACTCTGATGTGACTCAGAATGTGTTGTTGAGCCATCATGCCAGTATCAGTGAATTAAAACGCATTTTCATGGAGGACATGCCTGTGTTTGGCCCCACTGAGTGGGACAGGCGTCTTTCATCATACACTCCTGTCATCTACCCCAAATTATCCAACGGCGACCTATTTACTGACATAGTGAGTCTCACACACCGCAAATATTGGATCGCATTACTGTGTGAAATTGATGATCTTATTTGGGCAAAGCAGAAAGAGTGGTTTTCCCTCATCCATCACTGACAGAGGGTTTTTTTTTTTTTTTCTTTTTCAGATGAACGCAGATGCATTATTGGTCATGTGAAGTCGCTCTACCCTCTTATCCAGAACAATCCTCATGTCATAACAGCAGAAACCTTTTTTTCTTCACTGCACCATTTTGTCACTGTTAATGCTTGGTAATATAACCTTTATACCGTTTTTTATGTGCAGTAAATACTATATAAACTATATATTGAAATATATAGCATTTGTTTTGTTAGCCACATTTTGAAAGCTGTGGGAATCTGAAAAAGAACTTAAGATGTGTGTAGGTTTAAATATGTATAGGTGTGATTGAAAAAACTTCACTTTGAAAACAAGTAACAGTTTGTTTATTAGTTTTATAGTCTTTATATGGAGATAACATAAATTCCACTTACAGTCTGTTTGTACTTGTTTTGTCGATGTTTTTGTCATCATGACAATATTTTATTTGGCATAAAGTCTGTTTAAGACATAGTATTGCTTCAATATATATAATTTTGTCTTAAAAGAAATTGCTGATGTAACTTCTGAGTTTTGATCAATATGGCCCAGGATGTAATGGGGGAGGTACTAAAAATGTTCTTTCTCAGGGGTTGATCCTTTTATGCACTTCTCTGACATCATGTCTTTGAACAAATGCATACGCAGACGCACAAATGCAGTAGTCTATCGCTATAAATATGTTTGTAAAGACAGTATAGCAGGCAAGAACTGATCTCTGACAATCATGTGAAAGTACAGCATGAACAGTACCAATAATACATTATTTTTATATATATAACTATTTCATAAAGAATCAATCCTTTTCTTTCAGCAGCTTTCCAAAATGCAGACACGAAAAGAAACATGAACAATGTATTCCCAGAAATTATTAATTGTTTTCTAAATTAAATATATTGTTTAAGACAGAGTTGATATATGAGTGACAGGTGTGTGGATGTTGCACAAGTCTCTGGCCTTTATGGAAAAATTACATGTAAGTGATTATATAAATAATGTGGTCACAAGTGCAAAAACATCTCAGCAATTTCACTGAAGGCGAGTAAACATAAGACATCTTGTGAACACATGGCAATGGATTATACATATGCGAAATCACGTCGAAAACATTAAACTACATTAGAATTTGAAAATTAATGTGAAAATTATCAAGAAATGAATGAACAATGTAAAAAATAAATAGATAAAACAAATAAATAAATAGAATCTCTTTAGGAATGTTTATAAGCACATTTAAATGGCAGAAGTGAATCAGGAGATTATTCACATAATGTATGATGGGACTTGGGACTTCTTTGTATGAGGACCTTGAACTTAATGTGATTTTGGTCAGTTTATCCTTTACAGCCAGGGCACAGTTTGTTTACAAAAGCACATTATATTATATCAGTATATGAAGAGAGAAAAAAAAAAAAAAAAAAAAAAAAGGAATTGAAAACGTGATCACGCACACATTAAATAATTTTGGTCTAAATTGAGTAGCATGTAACTACATTCAATTAACTGTGATTGTACATGATATATAAATATCATGGCCATTTCATGGCCTGACTAGTTTAAACAGTGGTTAATGTATAGTTTTATGTTTGTGCTGCTGTACTTCTTTTCAGAACAAGTTGTGCAGAATCCAAGTGCTATTTTATAAATTGCCAACTAATAAGGGTGAAACACATTATGACACTTTTGCAGTGGTAAACATGATAAGTACTGCTGCAAGAATGACTGGCAATGTACTACACTCTTATTAGATATGCCAACCATGGAGCCTGCATTTAATGTTCATGGGCATATATATATATATATATATATATATATATATATATATATATATATATATATATATATATATATATATATATATAAAAACACTGTATGCCTGTTAGAGATGTTGGTGCCTTGACAATTGGATGGATTACCTAATTATTTTTTAGAACTGCTGTCATAAATGCTGATAAATTGTCCATGGAGCGTTAACATGAAATAAAATAAATTCAGAAAAAAACTGTGTGTCTGTAAATCCAGAAAGCTGCAGATATAACTATATATATATATATATATATATATATATATATATATATATATATATATATATATATATATATATATATAGAGAGAGAGAGAGAGAGAGAGAGAGAGAGAGAGAGAGAGAGAGAGAGAGATTAAGCCAGACATCTTGAGTAAGAATAACACTTGCTCAAAAGTCAACACTGAAAAGATTTCTGAGCTGGAGATGAAATATTATGAGAACCTGTGCAGACCTTAACAATATCATCAGCTCTTCACGGATTCAGCGTCTTTGGGAGAGTGCCCAGAAGGATACCACTACTGAGAAAGTATCATGCCAGAAAAATAATGTGTGGTCTAATAAGATAGACTGATGATATGTTGAGTCATTTGATCAAAAGCCAAAGCATAATGTTTGGCACAAACCAAATACAGTCCAACATCCTGGAAACAGCATTTCTATGATCAAGCATGTTCAAGGTAGCATCATGCTCCAGGGTTGTTTTGGAAATAATCACAGCTGATGTGGATAAAGTAAAAAAATAAACACATTTTTGAAGAGAAACTGATCCAATCAGCTAAAAGTATACATTCATGGTAAACATATAAGTTCCAACAAAATAATGATCTAAAACACAAGTACAAATTGTGATGTGGTGTAATTAAAACCTTTGTGTTTTACAGTAAAAGCTTTGTGTTTTGGCAGGGCAAAGTCAAAGCTCAGACTTAAATTCAAATTATATTCTGTGGCATGATCTGAAAACTAATCTGAAAACTAACTTAATTTGGAATAGCCTGATGTTTTGCCTCGAATTTACATGTGGACTCAAATTGACTCTTATGATCTGTGGGTGTCTTCCCCATTAAAAGATGCTAATTAAAACGAATATATTGAAATCCACTTTGTTTCCGAAAAACAAATCTATTACAAATCTCTTTTATGGACAAATTTACATTAGCCAAGTTTTATTTTTGCCTCTTTGTGTTCCAAGGGTCCAATTCTACAAAATGGGGGGTGCCTGGTGCACAAAAATGTGTGAAATAAATAATAATGTGACATTTACATTAACAATCATTAACACTACATTAAACATTTAAACATTAATGTGCAGTTAAACCAAGCTCTCCTGGTAAAAAATAGTTAATAATAATTCTACTTCATTTGTAGCTTTAAAGGTTCTCACAAACAACCAATGAACCCTGAAGAGTTCTAGATTTTAGAGTAATATATTTTGGGAAAAATCCAGTGCTCTTTAAATAAGATTGGTTTAGACGAAGTATATTTTTTTCTAGTTTTCCTCACAGCATCTTTAGGTGGTTTTCCCCAGTGGTAAAAATTCATGTATAGCACAAAATCTTACAAACAATCATACATACTATCATGTATGGCACTAAATCTGCTTGTTATAAAGAATATACAATTGAAAAATTAAATTGAAGGATTCTTTGGATAGTTAAAGGTTTTTAGCGCCTAAAAGGATTCTACTAGGAAGCCTTTCTTTTAAGAAGACACCGATTCCTACGGTTCAACATGGCACTTTTTATGCTTTCCTTAGACAGAGAACTGAAGTGTTCTAGGTAAAAAAAAAAAAAAGTCTTCTATCTTTGGATATTTAAGAAATAAATACTTTGTTATGGGCTTCTACATAGAACACATAAGGGTTCACCAGAGGCACAAACCAAAGAACCCAAGGCTGCTTTAGGGATCTTTTTCTAGTTTAAATGTGATAGCAACAGAAATCTTAGACTTTATGGCTACTTATCCCCAGTCTGTGTATACTGCAATGGTTCACATTCTCCCGTACTTGTTAACGATAAACCTGAATGCTCTGTTATTATTTGTCCTGCCCTTTTACATTGGCCCATCTCACCATAGTCCGGTAAGTGTTGTAGAAGGGATGGAGCATTTGGGCATCTTATAAGGCAGCTGTTCAGCTTGATTACTGGCGGAATCAACATAACAGCATCTGTGCTTTCTGGAAGGTCAAAGTTCATCTGACTGGAGTTCAAAGAGGCAGAGGAAGGGGAAAAGCACTTGAGTGCAGAAGCAGCATTACCTTCTTGCAGGCAGTCAATGTTTAGTTCAGAGAAAGCCAGAGTGTTTGTGTTGGTGATCGTTTCAGGTTCTGAGCAGTTTTTTGAGTTTCGCCGCTCCTTCAGTGAATAATTTTTTTGTCTGGCTTGCTTCAGCCTGTGGTCCCGGTTCTCATAGAGTAGTGTGTTTGCACAAATAAAGATGAAAAGGCCTACTCCCATAATAATAGGGCCAACCAATTTTAGTTTTTCTGAGGGTGTGCGACCAGATGGCGCATGATATGGCACTGGTCTTCGATGGCGATGGGGCCAGTATCCACCGACGGCCACTCCAATGCCAACCAGTAACAAAACCCCAGCAAAGAGCACACAAGCACCAGGAGCAGATCGAAGACGCAAACCACCAATCACAGGTCCTTTATCCTTCTGATGGAGTGAATTATCTGATTCCATAACACTCACACCTGTTACAGTGGGACCATCCATCTCTGACATTCTGTTGAAAAAAAGAGTTCAAATTATTATCATGTGCAGCTCATGTTAAAAACCATGCTTGGAAATCTAATGGAAAGCAAATATGTGTGTGTATTAAGGGCATTTTAAATTTTGGTACTGTGTTGGTTTTAGGTTGGTTTTGATTTGTCTTGCCTTTGTCACTCACACCTGGCAACCCTGACCCATTCGCTCTAATTATCTGACCTTTCTATTCAGGTTTGAATCTTTAAGCTCAGCTGGGCATTCCAAGATATTGGCTAAACATAGTGGCCAATAAGAGGCTACATTTGTTTGTTACAGTAAAGAAACACATTTCCCTTCTGAGTTTCACCTGCATGTAGTTAAATGTAGTTACATCTCCTGTGAGATTTACAGACTGTGAATGAAGACCAGTATTGGATCAATTCTTGACCAATTTATGACTTTGATTGGATAATCATGATGCAAACTTCAGAATTACAGAATCTTTTTTAACTTTTAAAAACAATTCCACAGACACCCTCATTACAGATTTATTCTATAATCTTGCTACCATGCTGGAAGATTCTAGGATCCCAAAGGATTTAGGCAGCTAGTGATCGAAGGTTGGGGACTAGTCATAAGATCATATAATAAAGGGATCTTCGTATCAAGTTTTCAAGCCAAGCAAGAGCCACTCCTGATTTCAGTAAGGATTTGGCAGTAGGCATGACACAGCCTAAATCACTGATTCTGGATCTGAACTCCTTCAGTAGAAAGAGAGAAATTCTTTCTTCGCATATCCCAGCTTGTTAGGAAGAGTTAAGGGTCTTACTCAAGGACCCAACTGATGCAGCTTGATGATAATGAGACTTGAACCTCCGACCTTCCATTTAGTATCCCAGTTGCGCAGGAGAACCCTTCTCAGGACCCAGTAACTTGCCATTATCCTCACCCTTCACATTTTCTTCACATTTTTTCGAGCTGCAAATCGTCTAGCAGTTTATGAATATATTTCACAAACATGCAAACTATACAAATATTTTGTGCATATATTTTAATCAAGCCATCAAGTGTTTTCGTCACAAAGTTAAGTCCACGCTGACATTAAAACTTATGTGCTTATGAGTTCAGTTCAAGTCGTCACCAGTCAAACAGGTGAATAACTATGAGAAACCCACAGTATAATAATAACTCTGGCATTGCTGGACTGTGATTTCATTATGCAGAACATGAAAATCAAAAACGAAACCACGAAACATGTTGGTCTGTTATGTCTATTGTAATACATGTTGATATACCGAATTTGTCAGCATTTCATAAACTGCGCATGGGTTTGATGGAGAGTGTGTGCATGCAGTCCTGTCATTGTTCTGGCGTCCTATCCAGGATATATTCCCATCTCGAGCTCAGGATACAGGATCAAGATCCACCTCGACCCCAGAACAAAAAGCGCTTACTTTAAGATGAAGGTATGAATGAGTATTAATGTATTCATTGCAGAAACACGTTTGGTGTTTGCAAATAAGCGTTGACGCATACGATCACGTTTTAATGAAGCATTAGAGTCTCATTCTGTCCACACACTCGCAGGAGAACGCGCGGTGAGGACGCACACGTTCAGTAGTTTTGAATGCTAATATCTCCCCCTTACCTGATTCCGAGGGGTTTTTTACGTCTTGAGCCTCCGAAGTTCCGCGTCCTAATGTCGCTTTACTTTCGGTCTTTGGTGTCCAGATGACCCCGAGATGCAGATCCGATTTCCATGTGGATCCTTGACCCTGCGCTTTTCCTCCGAGTCTCCACTATTTCTAGTGTGGGAGCTTGGAGTTTGTGTCTGACAGTTTAATTATCCAGTGACGCAGAGACAAGGTTGGGAGGGGTGTAGTGAAAAATAGAGAGGAGGAACGCAAAGAGAGAGAGAGAGAGAGAGAGAGAGAGAGAGAGGGAGAGGTCATGGGAAGATTAGCGCAAGCCTGTCTGCTCCCACTCCCACGGTGGGCTCATGGTTTATTCTTAGACCCACTTAATATTCAGGTTTATTTTACCCACCAGGTCTTTGCAGTCAACGTTTATTAAATTACCCCTGAACTAAAAAAAAAAGAAGAAGAATTTTTTTTTTTTGGATGCATGCAATCTTTGCAAAGATTACACACAGATTAGTGTACAACTTTTCCATGTAAGAAGACTTTCTCAGTAAACATGTTGATTCAGACAGGGAAACTTATGGGCTAAGTTTGGGCTTTTTCCATTCGCATGGTTATCAGTAATATTTTTGAAAAGAAATGTTATTTTGCAGCTTTGGGCATATTTGCATTTCACAAATTGCTTGTAAGTTGAATATGGGTTGCGAGTTTGATTTGGAGTTAATCATGAAGTCTATCTACTTGGCAGCTTGTGCCTGTATTTGGAGTTACAGGTTTCTGTCTGGCAACCCTAAGGCAACCCTCTTTAATCTAATCTCTTCTGCTTCAGTAAAAAAAAAATCTGCAGAACAGAAATTATTGTCTAATAATAATAATAATAATAATAATAATAATAATAATAATAATCAGCACACTGATGTGAAGGGAAGAAGGCTTTGTACAAATTTGATCCAATTGTTCCAGTTCACACTATTGTGTTCAGTTGGGTTGAGGTCAGGGTTCTGCATGCCAGTTCCACAGGTCACAGACCTCATTTTGTAAATTAGGGATTGTCATGTTGGCCCTTTAAGCCCACGAGATCTAGTAAAAGGAAATCTTAATTTTATATTCATTATTAAACTTCCTTTCGGCTTCTCCCGTTAGGGGTCGCTACAGCGGATCCTCCGCATGTTTGATTTGGCACATGTTTTCACGCTGGATGCCCTTCCTAACGCAACCCTCCCCATTTATCCGGGCTTGGGACCAGCACTTATTGTGGCTGGGGTTGGGGTAGGTTCCCTGACCGGGGATCGAACCCGGGCCGCAGCGGTGAGAGCGCCGCATCCTAACCACTAGACCACAAGGGAACCTTTATATTCATTATAATCCTCAGAATACTTGGAGTTTCAGGTTCCTGTCTGCCAACGCTAAAGATTGCCTCTTTAATCTAATCTCTTCTGCTTCAGTAAAAAAAAAAAAGTTTCTATATTACAAGTGCCTTATTTTGTAAAATATTACAGAACTCCATGGTGCTTGTTAGCGTCATGTAAGCTTTCACTTGTCAGCATAACTTGCATTAATAGGTATAACGCAACACACTGTGTAGCTTTTCCAGTCCTCACAGTACTTTATTCTCAATCTTACAACTAGATATTTTCCCATGTTTGTTTTGCTCGGAGTGTTGGTCGGGCACTAGTTTGAACCTTGGCGCTGTCCAAATAATAAAAGTGAATTTAGTCTTATCTGCAAAGGACTGGTGTGACTCTGTTTTTAAGCCTTAAAAAAGAAGAGCCACTCCTGATTCCACTACAGATTTGAAAGCAGACACGGCACAGCCGAAATCATTAGAACCATTCTTAAAACCCTGTAGCTTTATCTTCACCCCTTTCCACAATTTTCCAAGCTGCCAATCATCTAGCTGTTCAATATGGTCAATCAAGTCTCAGCAACATCCAGAAATGGGTCTCAGGTGGTCTCCACTATGGTTTCATTTACAGTTTTTCTCAGTTGCTTTGGAGCATTTCTCAAATCATCCTTAATATTTGCAAACCAGTATGAGCATTCTCATAACAATTTGTACAAACAGCACAATACATTGGATTTTTTTTGCAAAAGCCTGTACTTTTCTAAAAATCCTTAGTTCATCTCTCAAAAATAAGTATTTGTGTCAATAAACATGTCATTCTCATCAGAGTGAAAAGTTCCTTTTGTGATTGTTCACAAACAAAATCATTAAAAAGTTTAATCAGTATGACAGAGCACTGATTTGGTTTGGATCACAGTGACTGAAAATGCACAAAATTTGACTTCCTTCTGTACGGCATCTATGAATTTCAGCAGCACAAATGTATTTATTTGATTGCATGTTTGATTTATTTTGATTGACAGGATTCACACTTTTACTATACTATACAAGTGTTCGTTTGTTTCTTGGTTGAACAACTAAGAGTGTATGGCATCAGATTAACCAATGATCAACTAGTATTTTAAAACTAGTTGATCATTGGTTAATTTGATGCCATACACTCTCCTTTATTAGTGACATTCAAGCTTCATCTGCACAATTAATCAATTCAAGTCACGTTTACAAAAAAAGTTTAATAGCAAATTTTAGATGACAGATGATGATAACTTGTTTAACCATTTTGCATTCGATGACTTATACAATGAACTGATGCTGAGATGTTTTGGGGGGTTAAGACTATTTAGATGAAACCAGTATAATGTATTTTGATCAACACGACATAAACAACTGATAATGTAGGAAACAGCTGACGATTGTACACAATCGATTAAATGAATGTACCAAATCATTCGCAATTTGAACAAAGCAACAAGAAATGTTTTTATGATGAGCACAAATGATTAAATAATGTGGAGGTTGAACAAATTGTTTTAAGAATATAATTTCTGATCTGACAAACGATCCAAAGCAACTGAGAAAAACTGTAACTGCTGCAGCAATTCACAATAACCTTGGTGGATGGTGCTGAACGATTCACAGCACCAAATGTGCTTTATTACACCATGCTGGTTGCAGCAGTACTCATTATGCCACACTGCAGGTTTTTTTTTTTTTTTTTTTTAAGTTTTAACTGAGAATGTAGACTTGGGAATGCTTTAACTCCATGGTCTGTCTTCTAGTTAAAATGATGACTCACAAACCAGTCAGGAGGCCGTATTCCTGCCAATGATGCCTGTATTTTCAGATGCTTACTGCCCATCACTGAATGCTCATTCACCTGCATTACACGTCGCAAGCACTGTCATTGTGTTACTATTAGTGTCCGGTAGCTTTGACAAAATCACTCCAATCCACAGCAGCTGATCTGTGTGATGAAGCAGCTTGCTCCTAGAGAAAGGAGATTCTGATAAGTTGGTTTATGCACAGCATCAGGTGTTGTTAGCACAATTATGTCTGCCAATTATGAGCGTAAATAAAGCCTACATAATAGGCCCCATGTTAAAGGTAAACTAAAAAAAATGGGCTGTACTCAACTTATTTCTTGTTCTGCAGAACAGAAATGATTGTCTAATAATAATAAAAATAAAGGTTCAATCAGCATGGGCACTGATGTGAAGGGAAGAAGGCCTTGAACAAATTTGATCCAATTGTCCAGCTTACCTTTGATGGTAAGCAAGACTTATTTTTACTGCTCGTCTTTCTAAGCAAATCCCAGCTTAATTGATATGTTCTCAGCCAGGTCACCATTAGAGGTTTAGTGGTAGTGTTTTGTAAATAGTATATACTGCATAGGTTGATCCAATGTCTCTTTCTAAAATACTTACTCTTCTTCGGGGACTGCAGCAAATACCATCTATGCTAAAAGCTGTATGTGACTTTCATCTTAATTCGCTACTGCACCACTGAGGTGATCCGTCTGGCATCATAAACTTGACAGCCTATTCGAAAGAAAGTGAGGTGCCTCCATCTGCCATGTTTTCATAAGATGATGCCCCACTGTGTCCTTTCAAGTTTATAAAGTGGCAATTTGATAGCAAACATACCAGCCAAAAAAAAAAAAAAGTGTTGAATGAGTTAATTGACTGTGCCTGTTCCTTCCGCTTTAGTATGAACCAGTGATACTAAAGCGATCTAAATTTGTGCCAATGTGCAAAGAAAATAAAACAATATCTATATATTTAATCATATGGATTTTCACAAGATATACATATTATATGCAGATAAAATGCCTTTTCATGATCATTAATAACTATTACATCTGCTTGAACAGAACAAGAGAAAAGACATATATATATATATATATATATATATATATATATATATATATATATAAGTTAATTCAAATAAAATGCTTCATTAAACAAAATTATAAAATGAAGTTTTTCTCCTTAATGTTTTGCAACAAAAAGTTGACAGACCCTGACTTACAGCTGTAACTCAGAGCTTGTTTTATTTAAAGAGTTAAGACTTCGAGCATTACAGCTTACATTTCATCTGATTTTCAACTTAATCTGTCTTTAAGTCCAGTTCCTCTCACTCATACACCCACTCCACCATCCCTGTACATCAATTTACACATTTTTAAATGGATTTCACAAAGCACAATTTCAGCACTGCTACATAGCAAATTAGACATTCATTTTAAGATCTGACTGAACTAAGAGATTCCCTGATGCAAAGTAAAATATGTACAGTCTCTCTCTGGTTTATACAGACACACCCACATGAGCACACACACACACACACACCCACAAGCAGATCCCTCATCCAAGTGGTCTTTCATACACCCATTCTAAACAGTGTGGGTGTGATGTGGGTTCATATACAAAAGTCTTTTTTTCTTTTTGTTGCATCAATTAAAAAAGTTATTTGTACATTTCAAGTAAAAGCTCCACCAATGTATAATTTGTTCACACTTTCAAAACCAATTTTTTTTTTATACAATTAGTAACCATAAAAATCATAAATAATAATAATGCATTGATATTGCAGTGCCTCAAAACCATGCACTTTTGAGACGAGAGTTAATAAAAATCAAAGTAGCAATAAGTTAATAAGAATCAAATGATGAAAACTTTCAGGACTGATACGAGAAAAAAAATACAAGAGAAGAAAAAAACAAGTAGAAGAAGAAGAAAAAAAGATTTGTGCCTGTTTAGCAGCATAGTTCTCCAATGACCTTTACACTTTTACCAAACCTGTACATTCTGATGCCCAGTTTTTAACAGGACAATCACAGAAAACTGCTTTTAAGCAGAAAAAAAAAATCCAGTCTGTTTAATTTTCTGAACTACTTGTTCATCATATGGCAACCTCAGTGACAACATACAATGCGGAATTATCGCCTTTGTAAATCTGTCACACAGTTGATTTTAAAAAAATAAAAGAAAAAATGAAGGAAAAAAAATATTGCCCTGTGGTTGCTGAGAAAAACAGAAGCACTAAGGCAGGTTTTCAGGACGTGTGGGTGCTATTCCTCGTCCACACTCCTCAGCATCAGAATGCAGTTATAGATTTTCAAAGCAGGGCCAAGCTTGATACTTAGAATCTTTACAATGTCAGACTGGGTGAGAAGAAGGAAGGCTTCACCGTCGATTTGCTATAAGAACGACAAAGATCAAAATGGATTGATATAAACATCACAAAAAAAATCTAAGCATCTTATAAAAGATCTGAGAGCCAACTCACTGGCAAAACAAAAGTTCTTTTAAAAGTTCTTTTTCATCTTACCTCATTCCTGAAAATGGTAGCATGTTCCCGGCAGCCTGGAAGCTTTCTCACAAAAGTTGCAACCTGGCAAATATTTGCACATGAGAGATCAACAACAATAACAGAATTAAACCTGTCCACAGTAGGGAGAAAAATACATACCCTGATTAGCTACATCACCAGATAGGTATAGTGCTGTTCAGGGTCATGTTTATGTTAAATGATTCGAATAAACTGTCAGCTAATATAATATCAACATATCAGGTTAGTTAGTGAAATGTCTTAATACATTTAATACAAATGATACTTGATTGTGACCCCATGCAGTAAGAGAAGTAAAAGACAATTTAACGTTAATGAAATATTTCACATCATTTTCAAGTGTTTGGGGACGCCCAACCACAACACTCATGCTCTTGTTTGAGCCTCCATTCTTTCAGTAAGACCTTCCATTAGATTTTGGAGCACTGCTATAGTCAGGTATTGATGACAGGCAAGACGTCTAGGGATACAATCAGTGTTCCAATTCATCAAAGCACAAACCTCACTTTCCTCCACACTGTAATGCTAGAAAACATCTGTACCCCTTGTTTTTAGTGCACATTAGGTACATTGTAATGCTAAAGAATACACACACACTTTTAATTGTATTGCGTTGTGGCAAGTGCTTGGGAAAGACTGGATCTGATGGTTCAGGTCCGCAAAAACATTTGTTCCTGATATGTCCCCCCATGTACAGGAACAAATCCAACTAGTAAAAATATTTTCCAACATCCACTAGATCAAAATTGCTGGGCAATTTATGTAGTGATTCAAGTGGTAGTATTTGTGCTATAGGTAGAGCAGATTTTTTTTTATTGCTTTAAAGCTTAATCCTTTTCCCCCTGAGACCGTAAGAAGGTATATTTTCTTTCAGGTTCTGAAACACGCCTGTTCACTGAGTAGTTACAAATAAAAAAATAAAAAAATAGGCCAGACATGAAATCTAACGGTCCCAGCCATCAGAGATAGTGATCTGTCTACCCATGACAAAACAACAAGAATACATGTGATCAACTATACAATGTTTAGCATCAGTAATAATAATAATAATAGGGCTGCACGATTTTGAAAAAAAAAAAAAAAAAATTGTGATTATTGTGGTCAATATTGCGATATAATAAATGGTATAATAAGTCCACTTGATTGGTTATCAAGGAAATTAGAGATAATGATTAGAGATGATGCCGAAATGTGTATTTGTAAAACTATAAAGGTCTTCAAAATGATTTTTTTTTTCTTTCAAAATGAAACATTTGCATTAATGTAAACATTTTTGTTCTCCAAGGTACAGCTGAATTAAATAAAAATAAATAAATAAAACATATTTTCACAAAAATAAGATATTTGAAACAGTTTGCCCTGGAACGCCCTGCTGCTGCCCATTATTTAACTGTTTTTCTGCTGAAGTTTAGGATACAGTATTATATTTTTACATACTTGAATTCAGGCAATTTTGCAATCATTATTATTAAATGTGTTTAACCTTTTTCTTTTTTAAATGAAAGATTGCTAAGGATTTGTATGGTGTGGGAGTGGAGCATTGTGGTGGGAGGGCAGAGCCATGGGGGGTAACAATAGGAATCTTGCCCACAATTCCAAAAGGCTAAAAACAGCCCTGTTTACACAGGATGCAACAGACACTGGGGGAGAGAGAGAGAGAGAGAGAGAGAGAGAGAGAGAGAGAGAGAGAGAAAGAAAGAAAGAAAGAAAGAAAGAAAGAGAGAAAGAGAGAAAGAGAGAGAGAGAGAGATAGATACCAGGCAGAGCTGACAGCGTGTATGGGGTCGTGTGTGGGAAAGCGGAGGATGCCAGGTGACGGCGCGCCAATGTCCCGGCGCGAGTACGAGGGAACGAAAGCAGCGGAGCAAAAGTGAATGAAAAGTAAAAGAAAGCTCGGTCTGCTGAACCATCGCCTGTCGTCTCTTTTTCCAACCCCGGAAAAGTGAGATCCGTTACAGATTTGTCATATTGCAACATGATGTAGCAACTTTAATTGAACAAATATTGCACAGTTCCTCTCTCTGCACAGTGTTGGAGATTTTAAAGTGAAAATATCACCATATAACAGAGGAAGGTCTGCTCCGCATCCATCTTCACCTTGTCTCCGTGCTGCACACCGGAAAGTCACGTGACTGAAAAGCCACATGTTCACTGCCTAAACTGAGACTATCTGGTCTTCTTTTTTTTTTGTTTTGCTAATTGCACGGAAAATCTTCAAACTTTTCTCAGAAGGTATGTGTCCACACATGCACTTATTGCATTACAATTAATAATGTACATTTTTATTTATTTATTTTTGTTACCTCTTCTGTGCTCCACTTGGCTACTGTCTTTGCACTAAGTCCCAGTGCTTCAGGCAACAATTTGCCATGTTTCTCCCAGCAGTGCTGAAACTTAGGTGGCTCCCAGCCACAGAACACAGAGTCATGCAAGAACTGCTGCAGAGAGTCTACTAAAAGAAACACAACAACTATCAGCTCAGGAGATGCACACGCTATTATTACACTTAATCAGACTAAATTAATCATACACTCACCACCCAGTTAACACTAGGAAGTAACGTAGACTTGTGTATTCACGTTATGTGACAGCAATGAAATGCATAAAATCCCATGGTTCCAAAAACTTTGTAAATGTTTATAAACATCCAAATAGGGAAAATATTAAAGTTAAATAATGACATGTGTATAATAAGGTATAAGGGATAAAGTAGTTGGTGAGTGTAAAACGAAAAAGCAATTCTTGGATTACCTTTTCCATTTCCTTCATGCTTAACCGGATTCGGCTTTGTGCACTTGGCTGCAGTGGCAACCCTGCAAAGAAAACACAGACAAAAATATAAGCCGACACAAGGCAGGATGGGACTCTTAAGTTCAAATGTACAACCACTTACTTGACGGGTGAGGAGTTGTCCGTGTTGTCATTGGTTTCAGGGTTGCTGCCTGTAGGTGTTGTAGCGGGAGTCTGTGTGATTGATTCTGTGCGCCTGTGCCGTGGAGGTCCACTCAGGGTCACAGGTCGCTCTCCGCTTAGCCTGTCAGGCAGCAGCCCTTCCTTATTCAGATTCAGTTCAGAGTAAGGACAGCTAACAGCCCTAAAACGACATGGGTTTTTAACGTATTAGTTTAATTTGTATCACGTAAACGGAATGATTAGAAAAGTATTTTAAAATTTCAAGGCATATTGAAGACTTGCTATAAAAACACTATTAGATCAACACAAAAAAGACCAGTTAACACTGTTTTGGCAGTTGAGAGAAGTTATACTTATTGAAAGTATTATTTCAATACCACGTTACTACCAACACGTATGGTTATAAATGTATTAAAACACAGACTGAATCATAGGTCCATTTATCATACTGCTCCATTTTCCATTACAATGGAATTTAACAATCTTGGCATCTTCACTGAGCAAAATGTTAGTGTGTCCATGTCAATTACTAACGTGTAATGTGTTCCATAGCGAGGTCCTTTAATGTGTCCAACCCCATTGCATCCTGGAGTAGGGCAGCCTTGTCCTGGAGGTAAGTGGGGGTCACTAGTACCTGGGAAAAAAACTAAATGCAATCAGCCTTTCAACTTAAAACACATAACGATGTATACATACATTAGAAAGAAAATGCGAGCAACCAGACAGATATGTATGTTAATACAGCTTATGCATTGAATTAGAAAACTGCATTACAACTAGGGTTCTGCAAAGGATGACTTGTCTTTTGACACCATCCAACAGGGTGCAGTTCGGGGCTATCAGCATCCACCCAGTAATTGTATTCATTGCTCCAACCATCAAAATGTATCTGAATTAAAAACACAAAAGAAAATTATACAGCAATTATATATCAATACTAATACTATTTGTATATATAGTTGTAAATCATCTGGTTCTCATCAGATCTTAAAATTAGGTCATTACTTAGATGAACACCACATGGAATATTTAAGGCAATTGTTGCTGCCCAGCAATCTGGCAAGGGTTATAAGGTCATTTTTAAAAGAATTGTCCATCATTCTACTGTGAAGAACATTATTCACAAGCATTCAAAACAGTTGGCACTCTTTCCAAGAGTGGACATCCCAGCAAATTCACCCCAAGGTCAGCAACGATCACAGATCAGAGCCATGCTGCACAATGTTACATTTAAAAACTCAAGGTAAACCTGAAGTAGTGTTGGTTGCTATAAGAAAAACTTCCTCTCTAAAAATAACACAATGTATAAAGCTTTCTGGCACTATAGAGGGGGTGACGCTGAAAGGCCAAAAGAATTGCGAGAAATATAGTCAGAAAATTAGGCAAACGTGTTTTTTTTTTTTTTTTCCTTTCTTTTTTTTTTTTTACGTGGTGGAAACAGGCTTCCATATGAATCTTCTCCTTGCCCCTCGCTTTTTACACTATGTTCCGCCATTTTTCATTCTGCAGCGTCTTCTGTTTCCCCCTTTCCAGAGGGCTTCCAGAGTTTAGCGGGTGGTGCGCTAGTAATGTTGGTCAGTGGGGAAACAAAATGCCCAGTGTGTAGTTAAATGGACTAAACAGATTTTTTGTATTCGAATAACTCGAAAAATCGTTTCAGCCCTAAACGACACACAGCATTTTGTATTTTTTGTTTTTTTGCAGAACAGGACCTGGGCAACTTGCAGTCATTCAGTGGGACATGAACTCTCTGTAAACTGAAAAATATTCTGCCAAAATTGGGTCATGCAACAGGACAATGATCCCAAGCGCAGCAGCAAATCTATAACAGAATGGCTGAAGAAGAACAGATTCAGTGTTCCAATGGCCCAGTCAAAGTCCAGACATAATAAAATGTCCTAAAAATTAGCTGCAAATCCCGATGAACTAAGCCAATATTCTTTAGAAGAATGAGCCAAAATGTATTCACAATTACGTCGGAGACTGTTTATACAAAACACGATTAATTCAAGACAATGCTGCTAAATTAGTTTTACAAGCTATTGAATCATAAAGTGTACTTAGTTTTTCACACATGGTTTATCCATTTGTGTGATTTTTGTCAAATTAATTAAATAATGACGAAATGTAAAGTCACGCGATCATGTCGCCTGAGATTGTATTTACTTAGTTCTAAGACCTGATAAGAACCAGATGATTTTTATTATGTCCTGATATGTAAAACCATAGAATTCAAAGAGGGCTTCTATCAAGTGCAAGTATATGATGTGTGATTTGTTGCAGTTCCCTGTTTGCTAAGAAACAGAGACAAACAAAACTAATAGTTAGGTTAGGGATTTATTATAAATAAATAAAAAAATAAGACAGGGGCAAATTTGATTAATTAATTACCTTCAAAATTAAAACCATAATTCAAATATACAGTATATCCAACTTGAAATAATTCTTGTAAGCACATTACACTGATTTACAAGTAAATGTTAAATGTATAATGTTATGGCAATTGTACTGACTTGGAGGTAAAATTATAAAATTACATCTAATCACAATATAACTCCAAAAAAATCTATTATAAAATGAAGGAACTTTAACAAGTGAAAGTGGTGTATGGTGTATACCTTGACCCTGTGATCCTCTGTGTCTGATATAGTGGCAACACGGATGAGCATGGGGTTGCGCTTGTCCACTGCCTCCAACTTCATTCCCACCTGGAAGCCATGTGGCGGTCTCTAAAAAGCAAGAATATGTGCATGAGCATATTGTTTTGCCAGTAGCAGAGCATCAGAGTTTCATTAACTCACTTGTGTGAGCACACTCAGTCATGCTCACCTGTTTGAAGGCTCTAGCAGGCGCTGCTTGGGTCCCAGTCTCTTCTAGGTATTTCTCCCATGAGAAACTCTTTGATTGTTTGTACTCTGATAAACATGGACAATATTAGATATACAAAATATGTGCTGGTGAACAATCAATGCCATAAAACTGATCAAATTCCAAAGTCTAAATATTTCAGCTGTTGATTGCAATGAATTCTATATAAATTATATAAACATTTGACCACTCCATCTTGAGATAAATAAATAGAAATGAATAAGAAAAAACAAACCTAGCTAAACCAAGTTTGCTTTTCAATACGTATTAACTGCATAACTGGGAATGATTCTGATAAGTCTGATCTGAATCTTGGATTGACAAACAATAATATTGTGTTCTTATGAAGATTAAACAAAAATGTAATTTCAGTCATAAATAGACTTCAAATCAATATCAGCTATAAATGTAGGCACCCATTTAACTGTTGCTACATGATCTTAGGCCAAATCTGTCTTTTACTTCTGACTCCGTCTAATATTTCTTAAAACTACATGTACAAGTACACTGCAAAATTTATTTAATTCAATGATGGGGTGAACTAGGGCTGCAACAACTAGTTAATAAAATCGATTATGAAACTCGAATGCCGTTATCGATTAGTTGGGCTGCTCAAATTACGGGTTAGCGTGACGGCAAGATAGCACGGCCTCTTGGGAAATGGCGGTGAGTACAGGGTCAACCTGCAGCGGGAAAAAGTGTCCCGTCATCCAAAGCAATAGGATATAATTTTATATTAAACGTAACAAAGAAGACTGTAACCTGCAAGTTATGCAAAGTGGAGTTTGTGTGGTATGAAAGAACCACAGTGATGCAAAGCATGTGAAAAGAAAACACACTGGTGTCACGGATGAAGGTAAAACATCAGCATGGTGAGCAAAAACTGTAAAATCCTCATCATGTGAAAATGGTACAGTTTGAAGAAGTGCTATTGTGTAAACTGTTTGTAACTTCAGGACAGTCGCACTGGATCTGTTCTGTCGTGACTCGCGAGCATCAGGTTGCGCAATCCGCTCGCTCGTGACATAATGATGGATTCAGTTAAAACGGTGCAAACACAATCGAAAAGCAGCAAATAACAGCAGCAGTAAACATTCAATTCTCACTCACTGCTGTGGTTTTCAGAGAATGCTTATGAATTTGCACACCAATGCATAATTTAAAAAATGCTTGCTGCGTTTTTCCGTTCTGTTCTCTTTTTATAGTATTTGTCTACTACAACAGAAACTTATCTATTTTCAAACGTATTTTCAAACGCTTATATCTTCACAACTAAACAAAATGTCTGAGTATTTCTTAAACAGAAATTCTCAAAATGTTCTATTATATTTTATACTGATTTTTTTTAAAGATTGGTTGTCAACTTGCCATCCGCAATTATCATTAAACACAATAAAAATGTTTACGCAAATTGCTTTTTTTTTTTTTTTGCAGAAAGGATCAACCCAGCATGAGTGAATTTGTTTAAAGGAGAAATCCCCCACACACTCCTCAATAAGCAGCCATTATAAGCTTTAAAATGTCGAAATTAAAAATAGTTAAATATGTGGTGTTTTTTTTTTTTTTTTTTTTTTAGTACACCTTTATACATAAATACCCTGAATTAGGGTTTTTTTTGGTTATAATAAGCAAAACATCTAATGAAAAATTGCTTAGTTTTTTTTTTAAATATATATATCTGTTTAAACGATTAATCGTTTGATTAATCAATTATCAAAATAATCGTTAGTTGCAGCCCTAGTGTGAACTCATCTGATTGCTCATATGTACACACACCAAAGTGTAGACGTTGGTGCTGTGTGTGTGCATTTTAGTTTGAACAGCACTAAAGCTTTAAAACCTCTGAACTGTTTTTAATTGTAGCTCATTACAATGTGTTAATTGTGGAAATTGACAGTTGAGGCAAAGACTAAAGGAATATAAAGTGTGAAGCCGTGGTAAGAGTATTAATGCACATATTTTTACCTGCAGGTGTGGTCAGTGTTAACTTTGCTTCCTCACAATACCCAACTGGATGAATATACGGGCTGCTGGCATCACACCTGGTAGCCAATAGACAAAAGGTTTAAAAGTCTGTACATGCACATACAGGTAAGTAAAGGCACACACTTTCTTTCTCTTACCAGTAATCATATGTCTCATCCCAGTTATCAAAATGGATAAGGAGACGGTTATCCACAACAGCGGAAATTGTGGCTACACAAATGAGAGATGGGTTTTTCCTGTCAACAGCCTCTAGCTTCATCCCAGCACGAAAGCCTGAGGGGGTCACTGACTGTAAGGTACCATTAAAAAACTGTTATAACATGCACTCTATACACACTGAAAAAGTACAAGACCACATGCTATGTGAGAACGAGTCACACAGTAACTTACTGTATTAAGACTTTTAAAGATATGTTTGGGTGCCAGTTGCCCTCTGCAGTTCTTTACATAAGTATTCCAATTAAATTCTCCATCTCTGCAACCTGCAAGGAGAAAAAAATGGCATAAATTAATTATATCTTGGATAAGATTTTATACTAATCTAACCACTAATCACAACTGTTTTATATTTTCAACATACCGTAATTTCCGGACTATAAAGCGCACCCGTATATAAGCCGCACCCACTGAATTTTACAAATATTTTTATTTTTAACATAAATAAGCCGCACCTGTCTATAAGCCACAG
Source organism: Silurus glanis (assembly GCA_014706435.1). Lineage (NCBI taxonomy): Eukaryota > Metazoa > Chordata > Actinopteri > Siluriformes > Siluridae > Silurus > Silurus glanis. Next base: position 6,950,575 of record JAAIIK010000023.1, read on the forward strand.
GTGTCTACACTAATGTACTTTACACAGGCTTTAACGAAAGACACGTTACACACGGTGTAACAGTTGAAATATGTTGCGCTTCCTTTAGGAGCATAGCGGTATTTTGGGAATAGCATGCCGCCGCATTTTTCCGCTATTACTGCATGTGTGGAGACCGAGGAATATGTCCTTATTATTTTCTGATGCTCATTTCTAAGTTTCTTTGACTAACCCGTAACGCTGTTGCCATGAAAAATGAAAAAGCACGAGTTTTGGAAACCTGTCTGTGCTTATATGATTTCTGTTGCAACTGGAGTTAGTGAGATATCTCATGACCCAGACTCAACGCGCTACAACGGCTTGTATCTAAACAGTAGCCGACCAAGAAAGTCATTGTTCACTGTCTTCCTCCTTCCTTTCACAACTATTTCTCTCGGGAGTTTATCTTTTGGCATCGTCGTGCGTTTAAAAATCACCCGATGGAAGTTTTTTCTCCCAAAGCCGTGCAGCTCAGAACACAGGTGAGGTGCGTTTTTTCATTTCCGTTCGGAAATGTCATTGGTCTAATGTTTTGTCGCTCAGTTTTTTGGCTTGAAGTTTGTGAAACCGGGAAAAACCCAGGAAAAATCCATAAATTAGCCGCTTCGTTGTTTAAGCCGCGGGGTTCAAAACGTGGGAAAAAAGTAGCGACTTATAGTCCAAAAAATACGGTATTCAACTACTAATCACAAAATAAATTTTTAAAGTGGTAAAACTTCACTGCCAAGTTTATTACAGACCTTTGGGCAGCAATAGTTTGAGGCCCATTTTCTCACACCAGCCTGGTGGTTTCACATCCCATGAGTCAGCATTTACCCAGAAGTCATAGCATTCAGGAAAACCATCAAAATGAAGTCTTATTCTGTAACCTTGAACCTGAGAGGAAGACAACACAATTACCGTTTCTTTTATGGAATAACTACCCAAACTAAAATACTAGAAACACTTTAATAGACTTAATTTATTAATTCTTATATAATTTCTCAGTCATGTTTCTGCATTTATAATGTCGCTCTATGAAAAAAAGTATATTCAGCTAAACTGTGCAAATCCTGTCATTGGTTTTGCTGCCTTTTCTGCTTATTCGTAAGGGGAGAAAAGATGAAAGAAAAACCTTACAAATTTCCTGTGAACTATTTTACCTGGTGCAAATGGATCATGTGCAAGTAGCTGCAGCAGCTGATTTGCTCTTGGAAAATGCACTTAGTAATCAAGATTTAGTGAAAAGACCTGCCTCATGCTCTCATCATTATTCAGGACCATTTAATTGCATTTTCCTTTGGTGGGATGCAAGAAGTAAAAATTATTTGGTAGACTGACAATGATCATGCTCACTCTATCTAGCATGATCATGTCTGTGATATAGGCTGTATTTTTGTATTTTTATCAAGCCTCTAACAATAATAGTTAAACTTATTTCTCTGTAAACTGCCCCCTCTTCAGGTCAGAACATATAACATTTGGGGTAAGGTGTAGATTCTGATTTGGCCGTTCTAAAACAGGAATATTTTCACCAAATTAAAATATAAACTTTTATTTAGTGTATGTTTCATTTGTCAGTCTACTCACTGACTACACAATAATAAAAAATGATAATTGTTTATCATTATCTATCTCTCTGTAAAGAAAACATTTTAATTTTAAACATTTAAACAGTGATCTATCGGATATCTAATTCAGTTTTGTCTCAAATTTGACTAAATTTGACTGAATTTAAATAAAATAAAGCAGCAAACACACAAATGCTTAAGTTTGTGCATTTGGCATTTTATCAGGAACACCGTCCATATAGCTGCACTGTGTATATGTACAATTACTGACTAAACAGTATAAAAATAAAAATAAAGAAATTTAAATGCTCTCGGTATTAACCCAGAGCATGCAGAGACTGTTGATCATGTGTTACCTCTGCCACAGTAAGCACACAGAAGAAAGCAGGATGGCAAGGATCCAGGCCCTCCAACTTCATTCCAACCTTAAAGGCATTCCTGCTCTGAGGAAAGGTCTGGTGCTGCAAATCATACACCATAACACTTCAGCAATCCACCTTGGATACGACATTTCATTTAGAACTTGAACACATAATTTAGTTATGTTACCTCTTTAAATAATTTTAAGGGGGCTGACACAGCTTTCTCTTCCTCCAAATAGGCTGGCCAGCTCCACGCCTTCTTCTTTGAAGGTGCAGCTGTTACTATGACAATAACATCAGACCATACATTATACACAATAATTCTTTTGGTCATTTTTAAAGAATTTTTATGAAATCGTCAATAAATATGTCAGTTTAAACACTAGAACATTACATGATGTCCAAGTTGTCTGATGGCTGCTTAAGTCTTGTGACAGTTGCTGTTTAACTTCTTGACTGATTTAATAATCTTAGCAAACAAGCTGAGCACAGAAAGATAAGGACAGTGGGTATGCTTGAGGATAGACATTTACCTAATCTGGCAAGTTTGGCTGCTTTTCTGCCTTTTGAGACTCTAAACTTCTCCTATAAAGAAAAACAGTTTATTGACCACGATAAAAACCATACATGGTGTGGTCTGTGTGAGCATGTGTTATGTGAATGCACACTACCTCCTCTTCCTCCACATTGTCCTCCTCATCATCCTCAGACTCCATGAACATCTTCTTCTTCTTCCTGATTCGTTTACCTAAACGTTCACCTTCCACTGTATCACCTGGAGTTGACCTTCACAGCCCAACACACACACGTGCACAAACACATAATGCATTTAACAATAACTGATAAACACTCACTACAGGTCCATCACTAGGCCGAAATTACTGGCGGACCTGTAGGCTTATCTCTCATCTCAGATAATACAGATAAAGTATTTGTACTTAACTTTATTCATAAAGTATAAATAAAAGCACTATATACAATCTCAATCAATTGGAATTTGACAGCATGATAGGAAATCTTGGCTGTGCGTAAAATAAATAAAAATTTTATTGTAATATTGTTTTGTAAAGTCAGGTGAAAAAGAATATGAGTCACTGTATTTCATATGGATTTATTAAATACAACCATTTACAATATTGTTACTTAGTTTAGAATAAACTATTGAAATAATAAAACACAATCAACCTGATGTTCTTTCTGATCACAACCAACATGGCAGTGGATAAGGGGTGCATCTATTAGATGACCATATAAACTCAGAAATGCATTCCATCATCAAAAATGAAACCCTCTCCAAAAAAAAAAAAAAAAAAATAGGCTGTGTTCTGACACCTGTCTATCCTATCTATCCAGCCATCATTAGTATTTTCAGCAATTTGAGATATAGTAGCTCTTCTGTGGGATCAGACCAGACAACCTAGCTTCCAATTACCGAGCCTCATGTTCCTATGACCCTATCACCGGTTCACTGGTTGTCATTCCCTGAACCACTTTTGGTCAGTACTAACCAAACAGGACCACTGAAAACCTCTTAACATGTAATCTTTAAACACTTATGAAACATATGCCCACATATGCTACAACATATGAAAAATGTAATAAATGCTACACACAGTTATCAATTCCATTACAATGTACACACAAGAACTAGACAATACATTTTTGTGCTATTTACAAAGAGACTTACAGGTCTGTAAATGGATACAATCTCCAGAAACATACACCTAATATAATCATATTCAATTCATTATCACTGTAAGGTCATAACGTACACAGTGGTTCTGTAGTTTCTCTGTGAAATTTCATTCCTTTACATTCCATGAATTTACCACAAATTCCATCTTACTATGCCATTATCTCTAAAATGCATCAGAATGAGTTACTGTTATATTGAAGCACGAGCCATATGAAGCATAGCATAGATCATCTGATTATTATGTGTTCCGAATACATGTGAATATCTCACACTGTGTTTACCTTCCACTGCTGGGCTGCACACAGCCAGTACTGCAGAATTTTCCCTGGAGAAAAGACTCCCGTGAACCAGCGTGGCCACAGGACTTACAGCTGGCCATCTCCACGTTGGAGCGCCCCTCTCTACTGGTGCTCATTGTGCTGGAGCTACAGGTCTGGGTTGCAGATGGCCCTGTTGAAACACAAATATAAAGAAAAACAAACTATATTAAAACGTGCAAGAAAAAGTACAGGATTTTCTAGACGTTAAGCAACTTCACTACAGATAGTCCCAGAGTTACGATGGTACGACGTACGATTTTGCGATGACGGCGAAATTTTGTAAATATTTAAAGTTTCACGAGGCAAACAAACATAGCAGGGTATGCTCCACTAGCGAACTGGCGCTCGTCCATGTGCCTGCTGCCACATACGTACACCAACCAGGCATAACATTATGACTGGTGAGTGAATAACACTGATTCTCTCTTCATCATGGCACCTGTTAGTGGGTGGGATATTATTAGGCAGCAAGTAAACATTTTGTCCTCAAAGTTGACGTGTTAGAAGCAGGAAAAAATGGGAAAGCGCAAGGAGTGAGTTTAACAAGAGCCCGAATTGTGATGTCTAGACAACTGGGTCAGAGCATCTCCAAAACTGCAGCTCTTGTGGGTGTTCCTGATCTGCAGTGGTCAATGTCTATTAAAAGTGGTCCAAGGAAGGAGCAGTGGTGAACCGGCGACAGGGTCATGGGTAGCAAACGCTCATTGAAGCACGTGGCAAGCGAAGGCTGGCCCGTGTGGTCCCACCCAAAAGATGAGCTACTGAAGAAGTTCATGCCGTAATGCTCAACACTCAGGACTGTTTTGGCAGCAAAAGGGGGACAAACACAATATTAGGCAGGTGGTCATAATGTTATGCCTGGTCAGTGTATATCCTATATAGTTTATACTGTATGGAACTGTTTTGCTCAATTATGTACTGTAAGTCGTTAAATTATTAGCAAATTACAGTAAACTACTCCATACTGATCACCATTCTTTAAGACTCCTGGGTAGACTAGACCATGTCTCGTCTTATTTTAAGTTACGATGGGGTCATCGTAAGTCAGGGACTACATGTATATCTTGTATCTTAAGGAATATATTATATGTGACTTCCCCCCACGTATAGTCAGTTATATCACCTGCACGTGGTTTTGCAGTTTCTGACACTTTTGAATGGTTGTGTGGGTCTGATGAGCCATTAGACGGTGTAGTTTGTGACTGTGGGCCTGAAGACTCCTCTTCTTTGTCTTTAGGTTCTGGATCCGTTACGATCTCAAGTGTCCCAAATTCTGTCATCCGGAACTGAGTAAAAAATAAATAAATAAATAAATAAAAGGTCTTGTTCTTTCACATAATTTTAGTTGCTGCAAACATGCTGTTAAAGATCCCAGTGATAAGTGTTGGATCAGAATTTGGTAGTTACACTCCTATAGCAGTCAGTTAGCTTATGAAACTAACAATTCATTGTATGCCATTAGTTGCGTCAATGTACACTTAATGCTTGTGCATTGTTGTGGGCTTAGGAGTTTGTTTAAACCCCTGTACACTGATTCAGTACAAACACTTGATTGGGGTTGATTAGTTTTAAATGTTTACTTCACCGCATATAAATCATGCAATGCAAACAGCATTTTATGACAAATATTGTTGTAATGCAGTCTTTTGAAAGTATTGTTCCACATACAGAAATATTGAATAGAGAGCCTCATACTGATACACTATATCATTACACTTATTGTAGACAAGAATATAAACCAACACAGAAAGTCACCTTGCTTGATTCATGGTTGATTTGGTCTTTGTTAAACAAAACACAGTGGTTATGAAGTCCACAGGTGCTAATATGAGACTCTACTTAATATTGTGCAGAACATAGGATTTCAAAATATATTTAAGCTACTGATGAATGTGTAACTTCCTGAGCACAACCAGCTAACAGAAGAATGGGAATAAATCGCCCTATGATTCAGACACACCCCCTTAAGTCATGGCAGCTGGGTTGAAGGAGTGTTTATGCCAAATTGGGCTTGTGCTGAAATGTGTGCATTCCACGGAGAACTTATTTCCTGCGCAAGACTTGAAGAAAGAAGAAACATGGAAGTCTCACCTTTCAAAGTCCAAACTTTTAGGGCTTCTGGAATTAATAAAGTGCACGTTTTTTTTTTTTTTTCTTTTTTGTGCTAGTTTGTTGGGGTAAGTTGGGGTAGAACATTTTCTTAAATCTGACTACCTGAACACCAGTGAAAGCGGATGATTATTTAGCCGTGTTTAATTTTACTGCTTTCTAGTGCGCATATATTCTGCACTATATATTGTTAAGGAACTGAATGAATCATATAAACACAATCTTCATTTAATCTCCTTGTTTAATAAATTGCTCTTTTGTACTGTTGAACATTTTTAATTAACGGAAAATAGAATGGATATATTCAGAACATGTCTAATTTGCCTAAAAGTGTACTGAAATTACATTCTCGAAATAAATTAAATAGATTCTGTTTTGTTGCATCCTGTTCCACCCCATTCAGCCTGAACAACAACAATAATTATTCACAGCCACTTACAATTGTGTCATTTATACATGCAGTTGAGGATTAAGGGCCTTGCTCAGGAGCCCCGCAGTGGCAGCCTTGTGGTGCTGGTATTTAAACTCATGACCTTCTGATCGGAATCAAATGACTTAACCACTAAACTACCACCTCCCAGGGCATATCCCAGATCCCAGCTTGTTATGACGCTTGGGTTAAGAGTGAAGGGTCATCACACAGAAGGCGTTACTTAAGATTGAGGGATTTTAGGTGGCAGCTTGGTAGTACTTGGGCTTGAACCCCTAACCTTCACCTCAGTAACCCAAAGACTTTTAGAAACAGCTTTTAAAGCAGCAATAAAACTGACTAATTTGCATTTTCAGATCTTCATCGACTACATGCTGCCATCTAAAACAGATTTGCAAAAACAAACATTTGGTTTAGTTACTGCAGGGATGTCACATCTTATCACATTTCTACTGTGCTGAACATGAAAGATAATATATTAGTGTATCCCTGTTATACATCACTGTGTGTCTGTACCCTGATTTCACTGCCAGGTAATGTAGCGATGCCATCCTTCCAATCAAGAGCAGCCATCATGTCAAAATCTGCTCCTGGGGCAGAGCTGTTGCTGGCGGGTGTGTCTGTCATTTTCCCCCTGAGACAGGAGAACAAAAACAATTAGAGATGAGGAGATACGAAGTGGCAAAAAACTTTCTAGCTGATCATGAATATCTAAATAAGACGACTTTTTGAGCACAGAGATTCATCTATCCCTCAGTACGCACTTCATTTCACTCTGTTTATCTTTTATAATTGTAAGAATCGCTTGATAGGAGTTTAATTACAGGCCTACCGATCACTGCTCTTCACGACTGTATATACATAAACTCTGTCGACAATTTAATATTTGCAGTTTTAGGATTAGTATAAATAATAATCTGTACACCATGCCCGAGGTCCTGCTTCCTAAAATCTGCCACAGCCTCCGAAACGCCCGCAAGTCGGCTTACGAAATAATCTGCGCGTCAACTGCTGTACCGCGCTTTTCCACCAGAGGGCGTCGGACGGCCGGGGAATGCCTGCACCAAGCACTTGAATAAGAATAAAACATGGATTTATAATGAATTTCCAAAGCAGTTCATCTAAAACACGCCCGAAAATAAACTCATCCCGCACTCCCAAGGGCGTCCAGGTCCCCTAAACCTGGAGGAAGCGAGGAAAACAAAAGTTAGAGGAACAAGTTCAGCTTTGCGTTGTTTTATAATAATCTCGTGGAAACAGACGGCTCGGGGGTGTAGATATAGTTGTGTGAGTTGAATGGAAAAGGAAAATACACGCCGTGGTGTTTTCTAACGAAAAACCAGTCATTTCAGGGTGTTCATATGGGTATAATGTGGGACCACTGGAATAACGTTCAGAACCTAGGGTTTATCGGGAATACAAATCCCAGTACGGGGAAAAGCCGTACAGTGACACCGCGCCTGTGTCCGGCTCGGGGACGCGCTCAACTCCCTCTGGAGATTTGTTTTCTCGGTCACAGAGCGTGGAAATTGTTTTTTTTTTTATTACTCCGGCCAGAAATTAAAGTGCAATGCCCGAGCGCCCATTATTAGCATTCGCCTGATACAAAATGGCGGAGGATACAGCAGGCGAAGGGCCGCCGACACGTTCAAACTAGTGAAATTGTCGGGAGTTTTCAGCTCCGACTCGCCCCGCACGGCCTTTAACTGCTACCCGAGGGCCGAGCGCTCGACTTGTTCTGCTGCAACGAAATGTTTTTCCCTCGGCCAACAAACTACTTACTTTCCCCTTGTCACGGAATGTCGATAGCTAGCCCGGTTAGCCTCCGCCTGCCTTAAACCTGCCTGTGGGCTCCAATTCGAAACGCACAGCCGGCTAGGTGAGGCTAGTAATGCTAGCAAGCGGAGCACAATACACGAATATATAGAGTTTGGTTCAGTTTTTCCAGAGGAAAAAGACGAAAAGACTCATGCAGGTGGTTTAATGGAGTTTTTTCGGATATTCCCCGAAACAAAGGAACTCCCGGTTGTCAGGTTGGAGAAGAAAAACAGCGAAACGCTCGCTTTTCGTTTCTTCTCCACAAACTTGTCACTTCTATTTATCTTTCTCGCTTGAAGCATCGTTGCAGACAGTTGCGATCGGCGCAAACTGTAAAACAAACGTTTCCCTGCGAGTCGGTGCCACTGTTTCTATCTGTAACCTTTGCATCGCGGTGGGATTTTAAGAAAAACTGCAACTCACCTCGTTTCTCTTTTAACTCTTATTTTGAGCAGGATGGTGAGGTCCGAACTGCGCATGCGCAAGGTATTGCTTTTCGCTAACTTCGGGGCTCGATAAACTTCGACGCGTTCGGTTGCGGTGGAAGAATGAGGACACGTCGTGAACGAGGGGGATCTCTCTCTCTCTCTTTCTCTTTTTTTGTGTGCAGGAAACAAAGCTTTCGGACGAGACAGATCATTCCCACCCAAACAGTCTTCTTAAACACTAACATCCATTCCTGATCTCAGATGATTACCAGGCTGTAGCGCGCCTCGATTTATCTGTAGCTGAGCCCCAACTTTGCGTCACTTTGCTTCAGATCATGTAGATTTCACTACACATGACGCTCTTTAGACTCGGATATGTGCTGTGCTTTAAACTGTAATGTCTTTTTAACGTTTCAAAGCGAAAGCATCTGTAAGTCGGGTGGTTGTGGGGAATCCACTGATTTTGGTTTCCTGTCTCTATCACGTGTTCGTATTTATACTCCGTCCATCCTCACGTCTACTAACAACGAAAAGGCCCGCGTAATCCACGCGTACACCATTCGTTTTTATGCGTTTTATGCCTCAGGATTTAGTTTGTAATGTATAACCGAGTTGGAACGCCGTTTGTTCCGTTATCAGTTCACGCTGCAGCGACGTTTTCAGGCGCTTGACAGCTGCAGTCGGCGCAGTGCGAAGGTGGGAAAGCTGCAGTTTGAGAACAGAACCGCCAGATGGCGCCCCGAGCACACAAATCTTCTGTGTCGCCTTTATGTTCCGGTTATCGTGTGTGTGGAACTTACATCATGCCAAATGAGTCATGCTTATAGGAACCAAATTCTAGTTAGTTCAGAGTCAATTCTAGCTTCATGCAAGCACCATCGAATTTATGGTGGTTATTCTACTTCTACTGCAGCCCAGGGTTGTGACTGATCGTTTTTCAATGAGCTGAAACGTGTATAATCATGTATGCATGTTGCTTATATGTGTAGCATAAAAAAAAATCCTATTCACTGCAACTAAGAGCCTCAAACCTGTCCAAGCATTACAGTTCTCTAATGCACCTGTACAGAGCGTGTACAGAGCCCACAATCTTACAGAAGACATTTGGACAGAATTGGAATGCTAAGTGAATGCCAGGCTTCCACACCCAACATCAGTGCCTGATCTCACTAAAACCGCTGTGGTTGAGTTGGGCAAATCCCCACAGCCACATTCCAAAATCTAGTACAAATCCTTCCCACAAGGTTGTAGACTATCATACAAAAGCAATTGGATGAAACTGAGAAGTTATACATATGTTTAAAAATGTGGGTGTGATTAGTCAGGCATAAATACTTTTGCCTGTATAGTGTAGTTAAATGATAGGTATATCTACTTTACTGATCCCTGTAAGGAAATCTGTTTTCTGTGTTTCAAATTTTTTGGAACTGCAAATTCCACTGACTTACAAGCGGACTATATTTCATAATTTGAAACAACTGGATTTATTCAGTTCATTGTTGGTTACTGTTAGCTAGTGTATGTATCTATAACCTTTTGGTAGCTCATGAAAGGGCAAATATTGTCTATAAATACACTTCAGTTTTATTTCACATAAAACAATGGACATTGTCACAATGGCTTAGTAAATAAGAATAGAATTCTGGTAGGGGAAGCTCAGTAGTTAAGATGTTGGATTTGCCCTTGAGCATAGCTCTTAACCCTCAACTGCTCAGGGCATCTGCCAAATGCTGAAAATGTAAATAAATAGATTAGGAAAATAAATAAAATATCATCATTTATCCCTATAATTTCTTACCTATTGAGCTCACCTGAGGTGACACTGGCAAGGAAAAACTCCCTGAGTAGATATTAGAAATATACAGTACCTTGAGAGGAACGAGGCTCAAAAGGGAGTCAATTCTCAGGGTTCACCAGATATTCATTCATTATAGTTTCATATTTGCTGCAGTTGTCAGTGGGCCTTTTATATACAATGAATGTCATCTTAGACCGCCACCCCAATAATTACACTAGGTCTAACCTGTTCAACGCATTAAAAAAAAAGGTCTGGACTAACTATACAGATTTGCACACACACACACACACACACACACACACACACACACACACACA
>JAAIIK010000023.1:6985712-6996210 GCA_014706435.1 Silurus glanis
ACACACACACACACACACACACACACACACACACACACAACTGTCATGTTGCACATAAAGTGTTTGTGCCACTGTTTATGTTCAGGTAGACATGGGCGGGGCTTGTGGACTCCAGAGAGCCAGCGCCCTGAGGCGAGCACGCGCACCTTCACGTTCCTGCTCCAGCAGTTTTTTTAATGAGAGTATAATGTAATAAAGTACAAGATGTCGGCCGTAGTTGTGCTTTCATTTATGGAAGCATTAATGCACTTTAGTTGTTAGAAAAGACGAAGAAAAAAAAAAGGCATCAGCGTTAGACTGAATCTGAGTGCAAGCGCTCGCGCGGTGACGCCTGAACCGTAAACTCCCGAAGGAAGCCGTCAAAAAAAAAAAAAAAAACCTCCGCGTTTTCCCGGAAGTTTACCAACACCTGCGACGACGCCGCTCGCTGAAACATGGAAACATCTGGCTTTTCGCACGGGGTGTCTATACAACATAAAGCAGAGTGACGAAGTGGACTTCCGGACCAGGGTAAGTCTTTTCAAACGGACTAAACTCGATATAATCCTTTAGGACCCTATCTGTAGCTTCGGGCTAAAAGTACATTCCTGATTAAGCTTCCTATCAGCTTTTATAAGGCGTCTGTCGAACCGAGCTAGTTTTTTCACCCCCTTTAAAATACATTAAAAATATATAAGTAGGTTGTAGCTGTTGTTTGAGTTGTTGAACGGCTCGGCCAGAGCAAACTCTTCGTCATGGAGCAGAGAACATGCTGAAGGCGTGGTTGGCTCGTTCCAATTAGAAACTATGTACAAGGGGCTAAAGTCCAAACCGTTTTGATCTCTGAATGTAGTGTGCTAAAAAGGGTGTTAGAAACACTTGGTGCAGTGCGCGTATATAGGGGACAGGTAGGTATTTGGGATGCGGTTGGAGCCTCGGAGTGCTTTTTTGAAATTCATGGGAAACTGATCGATAAATATTCGAAGCTCTTTGTGATCAGTTAAGAATGTGATTGGAATTGTTTACTAATTTTTGTAGCGTATGTTGCTGGTCACTTGGCCATGACTGATTTGTGGCAGTGGTGATTCAGGCTCTGTTTTACTGCTCATACGATCAGGGGTTCAACCCTCAGTATCACGCCTTGGTTGGGCTCTTGAGCGAGGCCCTTAACCCTATTTGCTCCAAGGGTGCTCTACAATGCCCAACCCTGTAGCCTGACTCCAGCCTCCTGACAAGCTGGGACATTTTTAATTTCCCTTTGGGATTAATCAAGTGCCCTGAACATCAATTCATCCTCAGGATATCAGGTTTCCTATCAGCAGTGTTTGTCTAAAGATTAATTAGCAATGAATTCTAAATGTTCCTTTGGTATTTATTAATACGCACAATTATCAAGAATCCACTTCTTCATAAGGACCTTACCCAAGATACCTAAACAAATGCAGGTTATTTCACACTGGCGTTTATAAAGGAAAAGAATTCGAACTCAAGGGATGTGACTCTATATCACTATCATGTGACACTACATTTTTGTTTTTTGTCACTGTAATAGCTTAACATAAAGGAAAAATCCACTGTTTATTACCTTCATTTAATTTTCAGGTTTATAAAATAGTGTGATTTTTAGTGGTGTTTAGAATGAAGTTTTTTTCTTTTGTTGATTTTATTGATTAGATCTGTTTTCGCGATGGTTAAAAGTTCTCGAGATGATCCACAATGCTGTTCGATGATCCCCTGATAATGGTGCCAGTGGTATTTAGCCCTCGTTTCATCTCTGTTTAAAGACAACGATGCGGCAGCGCTGTAGTGCTTTAAGTCTGTCCTGTAAATGAGTTGAGTATCTTGTCATATTCGCTATATGGGCAAACATTTTGTAACTCCCTGACCACCATACTTATATTTTCTGCCTCTGAGGTCGTCTAACATTTTTTCCCATTAAACAGCATTGGGACTGGACTAAATATATGTATCTCTGGCATAAGTGTAGCAAACAATTGCTAAGTTCTCAAGGGAATAACAAAGACACTGCATCAACCACTAAATTAGTATTAAAATGACTAAGCAAAAAGTGGCATATACAACAAAATGCAAACATTGCGATGCAAATACAAATATTCAGTGTGATTTAAGGTGACGTTTTCCTTTAACAGAAGTATGTGTTTATATACAAGGATTGAGAAGTAAAACCGTAGGAGATGTGAAAACACTGATTTTTCAAGCAGCCCTGATAGCTTCCTTACTCGTACATGCACACCATTACGCACAAACATTGTATGGCTGGAGAGTCTTGTATTTGCTGTCAAAAATCAGAATGTTTCACAACTAAATAGAAGCAAGGAATCCAAAAAGCTCCCATTAGTGCATATCAGAATCATGGCCATATTAAGCATTGTCTGGGTATTCACTAAGGAGTAGTTAACTGCACATAGTCATTAAGTCTTTGTTGAACTGTTCTACTAGGAGGAGAGAAACAGGAAGGGGAGAACAGAGTGGGTGTTTTACTAGGAACACATTTTACTTGAATTTACATCTACATTCATGAGAAATTAGATACACATGGTGCAATATGTAAAAAGCTGGTTTTATTCATGCCAGTTATTTACTATTATTACTTCTCCTGCTGTACAAGGTAATGACATTAAAAGGTAATAAAATTCTACAACAAAATGTGTCATTCCAAACTATGCCAAATACTACAACTAGGCTGTATGGATTTGCCCCGATGCATTGACATCTGATGAGAAATTGGTGCTCCATTGCCATTGAAATAGATCTTAAAGGTGTTAAGTGAGGTTCAGGTCAGGGCTTTATGAATGCACCTCCATATTGTTCCACATTATGTCTTCATGGAGCTTGCGTTAAACAAAAGCATTGTCATACTTTAACATGTCTTAGCTTGTAGGTCACAATAAAGAAAAATTCTAAATATGTCACTATACAAAGGCTTTCTATAAAAATCTGTGCTTAAAACTAGCAGTTTGGGGAAGATCCACATATTTTTGCCCGTTTATTATACTCATAGCTGTCCTCTATGAATTTAATTTGATCAAATTCCCATTATCTATTGATGGACATCAATCATCCTGAGATTCTTTATTTAACTAAACGTTCCAGACCCTGCCACAATCTTGGGTCAAAGTGGCACCAAATCAACTGCCAACTCACAATCACAGAATTATTTTAGGAGGTGCAGTTTTTTTTATAAATCATAGATCATTTACTTGTCGATTTGAGCAGCGTTTCAACAAAATAAACCCCAAGATTGTCATTGTAAATTCTCATAGAATCTCTGTGTTCTGGTGAGACGTGCAAATGACATTTGTTTCCTTGAAAAACTCAAGTGTCTGTTATGACGACGTCATCAGTATGATCACCATCATCATGTGCCTGTCCAGACTGAGAACTTAACTCTTTCCATCTGATTTGCAGAACCACAAATTCCGTTTAGCAGTTTTTCGTGTATGACTCCTAGTTTAGTTGTATGAGTGGATTTTTTCCCCTTTCAGGATGGAAAAAAACAATTTCTGTGGTAATCCTAATCCTTATTTTCTTTCCTACCAAACAGAGAAAATATTTAGTTTGGATTGTTGGGCTGAAGGCAGTTCTCTCCAGAGTGGATATGAAAATACCACATTACTCATTTCTCTTTCATCAGTTTCATGTGTGCTATAGACACAACAATGTCAAGAATCAATAAGGTATAAATGTTCACTTGTGATTGACGGAAGATTAGAGCTGCAAATGAACAGTGCTCTAGGACGATGATTATGACGATTGTAACTGAAGGCAGATTCAGCATGATGAAATTTAGCCATGATTTAGAGGAAGTTATCTTTTATGGCGCAGCCCAGCCTGAATGCCATCAACCTCCACTCTTTCCCAAGAACCATGTTATGATATGCAAAACATTTCCAGAGAATTCATTAGCGGGAGATATTTCGTATGCTCTGTTTCTATCTGAACTTTATTCCCTGCAAATAAATAGACTTGATATGAATGTTTGCTACATGAGTAACAGTGTCATGCTTATACAAATACAGTTATGTGAAAAGTTGCAACATTGAGAAGGAGAACCTGGACATGGTATTTACAGAAGGGTGATGCTTGAACATCTCACACACTAGAGAAAGAAAGTAATTTTGATCAACATAAAGCTAACACGAACAACATGGTAGCAAAATATTGGTGTACATGGACCAACTTTATTCACTAGTTTTATATTTTACCATGTAGTCTGATATCTCAATTCCTAGTAAAAAAAAAAAAAAAAAATAAGATTAAAAATATGTGGAACCTGGGTGTGGGGGTGGGTGGGAGCATTGGCATCAGCACAAGTTTAAACAAAACCATTTCGGAAAAGTCAGTCCAAGGACAGGGTGTTTTTCTGAGTTTATATGGGTTTGTACTTCTCATAGACACCCCAGTTTTCTCCACTCCAATCTCAGTCAGGATCCGAAAGAAAAAAATAATGGGATCTTGTAAACACCCAGCACAGCTACGTATATTTACCGTGAGCAAAACAACCCAAAACATGTAATGTTTCGGAAAATCTTTAAGGGCAAGAAATAAAACTGAATGCTGATTGTCCGTTAGACTCAGAATGAGCTGGAATCTGGAAGTGTTGAACTGATTGAAAGGTTTTTTTTTTTGTAATGTATTGATTCCTTTATCATTAACACAGGCAAGGGGAAAGTATTTTAGTTAGAAGATTATGATTATTATATTGGAAGATAAGTAGCTATTAGAATGTGAAATGAAAAAAAAATCCATGTCACAAACAAATAAATCTCCATCTGCTGAGGGCAGAATAGATTTCCGTAATCAAGCACAGCCACGCTGATATAAACTAGCCAGTAGTCAGGCTATTTAGTGTATCAACCCTTTATTTGTTGTTTTAGTTGTAAAAGGGCTGCAAATATAATCTCTGCTAATACCTGCTAGGCAGGTATTTTTCTGCTTGTATAGTAAACGACCGCATGGTGGTGAATAAGAGAAAAATTCTTTATATTTGTGGCACTTGACAGACATCTTTATTCAGAGCGTCTCATATTTATCTTATCCATAGAACAAAGAAGCTATGAGGTTCAGGAAATTGCTCCGTGGCCCAGGAGTGGCAGCTTGGTGTGGCTGGGATTTGAACTCATAACCTTTGAATCCAAAGTCCAATGCTTTAACCACTAAGCTGCCACCTCTTTATTCTCCTGCCCACAATAAATGTAAGATTTCGTCATTTAAAATGTTTATTGTATTTTACTTTACCCAAGTTATAATTTTTGTTTATTAGGTTAAAATTTATATCATGCATTGTTAGGTGTGCATTATGTTTCGAGAGGGTTGTTAGCCCTAGCTATATCTTGGTTCTGCATTTTGTCATTTGCATAGGACATGGATCATGTAACACCTGCTCCAAATGTGTAACTTTATAACTGTCTCTTCTTTCTAACATTAAATACAGGGCAGTTATTATGAGCGTATTCACTGTATAAGTCCTGCCATTGGTTATCTTACAATCACTGTGGCTGGTGAGTTTAAATAGTGTTAGTGTTTCTAGTATTTGTTGTTTAAAAATAAAGCTGAATATTGAGGATTTATCTCTGTTCTGATGATCCCTTATTTAAAAGTGCCTTCTATCTGTGAACATGCAGCTGAATAACATTTAAATATACGTAAATGGAAAAAGCCACGAGTGCGAGAGTGTTTGACATTAATATGCACACACACACGTACAGTGAGAGAAAGGTTAGACGTTAAAAGTCAGGGAAAGTTACATTAATATGCAAACGCTTTTTCCCCAAATGACATTTTATCCTTGGTTGTGAAATGATGTGAAAAGAAGCAAACTGTACAAATAGCTGCAAACATGATAGTTGTTTTATACTTCCTGTACAATAAAACACAAAACAACAGAACACAAATTGTGTCGTGTACAATAGCTAGACACCCAGTCTTTTTATTCTTGTTTTAGGAGACGCTATGCAACCACTATTTTTTGTGCGAACTGCTTCTCTTGTAGAGCAAGTTTAACTACACAGTTGAAGTAGTTCAGAGTGGATTTTGAGCCATGCTTTGGATCATTGTTCTGTTTTGCATGCCAGTGTCGTTCCATTTTTAATTTCTTCTTTGGCGATGCCACCTTTGCTTCAGGATTTGCTGATATTCAGTGGAATCCATTTTTCCATCTCATTGCAATGTTGCCTGTACCACTGGCTGCCACAAAACACCAAAGTGTTTTTTTTGCCAGCCGAACCTTCCTTCCATCTCAGGGTTTTACTTTGTCTTTTAGTTTTTGCACATGTAAAATGTAAAATGCCATAATTATTTACAAATAAAAATTCTAATTATGTAAAATGTTGATGGTTCATCAAACTGTGCAGAAAATTCACATCTGTGGATTTAAAAACAATCCAAAATGTGTAAAAGTGAAAGAGAAATGTTTCTAATGTTTCAATAGTAAAACAGAAGTTATTGTGAGTGATCTACAGTTACATGCACACCAGTGCTTAGTGAGTTCTTTCAGAATGGATCTTCATTCACCAGGTAAATGAAATAAAAGATTTAAAATGACTATGACAAGTACTTAAAGGTGCAATAAAGAAAATTATTAAATTCCTCTCTATTTTTGTATTGTTTAAATAATGTTTTGTTGTGTTTTCTAAAGTTTTAGATGTAAATACATCCCATAATTATTGCGACAGCATCTCAGGACAAGGTTGAGGTCTGGTCATTGAAACATTTAGATTTTTTTTCTTCCTTTACCATTCAGATTCATTTTGCTGAATAGAATAACAATTTGAGGAGATGTAATTTGCCATGGATGTGCCGTAATTGGACCTCAATGTAATACTTTCGTTGATTTTGTTTGGCCGATTTGAGGTCTTTTTTATTTATTTTTTTAATTAATTTTGATGTTGTGGATTATGTTGATGATCATGAAGATAACAATGATGTCATGATGTTTTGTACTACTTTTGCAAGTTGATCATTATGTTTTGAATTTGTTCTTCACTACATTTCACTCTTTTAAACATTTAAGTTCACATGTTAATTGTTTAAACTTATGGGAAAATAAAAGAGGATGACTATGTACCAGTTGTATAGACCAAGCTTACTTCAAGCACAACTGTTTATCCCAATGTTCATCCTGGGGGGGATGATCAAATATAATAGCCAAAGTTATCCCATGTTGACCTGTGATTTGACCCCCCATATTGTGTATGAGAAGAGGGGAATAAAAAGGCAGAAAAAATGGCATTTGGAAAAACTTTTGAAAAAATAAAGACCAGATTCATGTTTCTCATTAGAGGCTACTGAATAGCTATATTATGCACTAATAACTATTGTAAAAAAAAAAAATACAAAGAAATTGGATTGTCCATCCAATTATGCTATGTGTTATTGAACTAGAACTTTTTGACAAAAATAACTGCCATGTTTTCTGTTTTTTTATTTTTTAAATATCATGAAATCATGAATGATTTGAACCCAATGTTTTTCGTATAACGCAGCATTTTTTTTTCAGCCCACAGCTCTCAATCAAGTTAGACTTTTGGCTCCTCGTAGGACAACTTTTGGGTACCTCTGATTTATAGAGGGCAGTGGTGTACCCATGTTACTAATATTATTATAGTATTCAATTTGTATCTTGGTACATAATACATGTTCACATATCATTATTACTGTATTACATCCAAAGGTCTAAGATACCAACTTCATGATGATGATTAAAGGAACGTGAGCTGGATATGATTTATTATGTGTAGGTATTTTACAGGAGTAATAAAACACTCAGAAATCTGATCTCGCACAAATTTAGAGAGATACATCCTATCCAGGGGAAAAACGTCACAGCTGGGTAGTGGAGAAGCCTGCAGAAATGTTGCTATGACTGTGCGTAGTCATGGGTGAGTTGAGTGAATCAGTATCGCTGTTCTGTGTACACAGCAACATAGAGTTTGCAACAAGCCTTTAGGGGACAACTGACTTATCAAAGGCGATGAGGATGTGGACAGAGCAGGCTTTTGAGCTTCTTGACAAGGAGAGAGTGGCAACACCAGGCTAAGCAGAGAGCACAGCGTATTTTAAACTACACATTTCCTGAATAAAATGTGACCGTGTGACTAGACGGTGCCAAATTCCTGTCCTACCTAATTTTCTGATACAGTTGTGTGGATATCTTCTTGATTTACTTTGTTCTTAAAATCACCAGCTAATGAAGGATTTATGAAATGCCCTGTTAATATTTTTCCTTGTTTTTTTTATCATTAGTTTTATTACCTCAAGTTATGCAAGCATGAGAAATAAATGGTCCTGTGAATTCTCTGTTAGTACTGAAATTACACCATGTTAAAACATGTGGTTTTATTACATACCTGTATTGTGTCTCATGTAACATCGGAACGCATTTGGAAACCATTGCAAAACATGGTCGTATGGAAGTTGGCATATTATGATGTGAATTATTCACTGTGTACATTTTTTGTCATTATTAATTTAATTAATTATCACTGAAGGTTCTCTCCTCATTTGAGTTGTATAATAAAATATGTCCGTTAGCTACTTCTCTGACTCGGTAGTGAAATGTTTCACATTCCTGAGCTAAACTGCTTGAGGAGGGGAGAAGAGAATCAAAAACATTGTAGAGACATGTTTAGGCTCAAAATGTAGGCGTGTATGTTTGTGTTAAAGTTGTGCAATCTGGACAAATACACACTTTACACTATGTCGTACCTTGAAACTAATTCTGTAGGAATGGTTTGTTGGTGACCATAAAACATTATGGTATAAGATTTTAGAAGATCTGAATAAAACGGAGGGTCACCCAGTGCTAAGGACCAGAGATTTTCTTTTTAGACAAATACAATAAAGGGAAAACGGTGTTGCCTAGATTGGATTGCATGCTGTGAGTCATACCTTTTAATATTACTAAAGATGCTTTTCCCCTAAACATATTTAAGTTGCTCTATAACACGAATGCACCATTGACGATCTATATGTGTTATATGACAGCACCCAGACAGGAAACGTGCTGTAAACAAGAAAGAGTGGTTTTGTTTGCTGGCTATTTTTCATTTTGCATAAGTGTATGGATTGAAACTTTAATGGTTTGAAAATTTGTATTGCTAATAGTGGTGTGCATTATGTTTAGCTAGCAAGTTAAATTTTAAATATTAATTTAGATGACAAATTAGGCATGTGACTATACGTTATATCCTTTAATAAAAGGCACTCGGTTTGATACATCTTTGTTTTTAGGAATAAAATGAACAGAATGTTTAATAAAGTAGCAGTTTGTCATTAAATGACAGCTGTGTGAGGTATAATAAAGTTTCGGTCACATCAGACAACAAAATTGTATAACTACGTTTGATGAGTCTCCAACATGTCTATGGGGCAAGCAGGATTTCATAAGGCATTGCACCACTTCATCAACCCCTGTGTCCTGTGAACAGATATTCTCTTGTGAGCTTAGAAATAGCCTTGGCCATGTGGTTGCTTCTCTGACTAATGCTCTCTTTAAACAGTCACTAACTATTGGTGGATGGTCCCTTCTGCTGGAGTTGGTGTTTTGCTCCGCAGGATGTTCAAATTTTGGGATTTTTTAAAAGTAAAGACATTGATAATGTCCCATATTTGTTTGGATAGTTCATTGGTCTCTTATGATGCTGTTTGTTACGGTTCTTTAGCAACCTGGCATCTTCCAGGAACAGGTTTATTAATAGATCATGTGACGTTATGATTGCTTTTGCTAATTCAGCAATTGCAGCTGGTTGAACTAGAACTAATTAAGGGTTTTGTCTGGGTTTAAAAACTTGTATAATCTTAACTTGTATTTTTGAAATAATTTGGCAAACTTCACTAAATACTGTAAAGTCATGACGTAAAATTTTTTTAAATTAAGTTTCAGGTAGTAACATTACAGTATTTTGCAGCACACTGTAGTTAAAACCAAACCATGTATTTAGTATGAAAGTTAAATTTAAGTTGGGTTGAAAGAATCTTCTTCTTCTTCTTTCGGCTGCTCCCATTAGGGGTTGCCACAGCGGGTCATCCGTCTCCATACCACCCTGTCCTCTACATCTGCCTCTTTCACACCAACTACCTGCATGTCTTCCCTCACCACATCCATAAACCTCCTCCTTGGTCTTCCTCTTTTCCTCCTGCCTGGCGGCTCCATCCTCAGCATTCTCCTACCAATATAACTCATGTCCCTCCTCTGCACATGTCCAAACCATCTCAATCTCGCCTCCCTCACCTTGTCACCAAAACGTCCAACATGCGCTGTCCCTCTAATAAACTCATTTCTAATCTTGTCCATCCTCGTCACTCCCAACGAAAACCTTAACATCTTCAGCTCTGCTACCTCCAGCTCTGCCTCCTGCCTTTTACTCAATGCCACTGTCTCTAAACCATACAACATCGCAGGTCTCACCACAGTCCTATAAACTTTCCCTTTCATTCTTGCAGATACTCCACTATCACAAATCACTCCTGTCACTCTTCTCCACCCACTCCACCCTGC
>JAAIIK010000023.1:6996610-7017896 GCA_014706435.1 Silurus glanis
GCTTAAAGATCGGTACCAGCACACTCCTTCTCCATTCCTCAGGCATCCTCTCACCTTCCAGAATCTTGTTAAACAATCTGGTTAAAAACTCCACTGCCATCTCTCCTAAACATCTCCATGCTTCTACCGGTATGTCATCTGGTCCAACCGACTTCCCACTCTTCATCCTCTTAATCGCTGCTCTCACTTCCTCCTTACTAATACTATCCACTTCCTGCTTCACAATCTCCACATCATCCAACCTTCTCTCTCTCTCATTTTCCTCATTCATCAGCTGCTCAAAATACTCCCTCCACCTTCTCAACACACTCTCCTCACTAGTCAACACATTTCCATCTCCATCCTTTATTGCTCTAACTTGCAGCACATCCTTCCCAGCTCGGTCCCTCTGCCTGGCCAATCGGTATAAATCCTTTTCCCCTTCCTTAGTGTTCAACCTCTCATACAGCTCCTCATATGCCTTTTCCTTGGCTTTCGCCACATCCCTCTTTACCTGCTGCCGCATCTCCTTGTACTCCTGCCTACTTTTCTCATCACTCTGTCGATCCCACTTCTGTTTTGCCAACCTCTTTCCCCTTATGCTCTCCTGCACTTCCTCATTCCACCACCACGTCTCCTTGTCTTCCTTTCTATTCCCAGATGTCACACCAAGTACTTTTCTAGCTACCTCCCTTATCACTCCTGCAGTAGTTTCCCAATCATTCTGCACCTCTTCACCACCACCGAGCTCCTGTCTGACCTCTTCCCTGAACCTCACACCACACTCTTCCTCCTTCAGTTTCCACCATCTTATTCTTCTGTCAGTCCTCACTCTCCTCCTCTTCTTCTTCGCCTCCAAAACCATCCTACAGACCACCATCCGATGCTGTCTAGCTACACTGTCCCCTGCCAACACCTTACAGTCTCCAATCTCCTTCAGGTTGCATCTCCTACATAGAACATAATCCACCTGTGTGCACCTTCCTCCACTCTTATAAGTCACCCTATGATCCTCCTTCTTCTTAAAATACGTATTCACCACTGCCATTTCCATCCTTTTAGCAAAATCTACCACCATCTGCCCTTCCACATTCCTCTCCTTAAGGCCATACCTACCCATCACTTCCTCATCACCTCTGTTCCCTTCACCTACATGTCCATTAAAGTCTGCCCCAATCACCAATCGTTCATTTCTAGGTACACCATCTACCACTTCATCTAATTCACTCCAGAATCTTTCCTTCTCCTCCATCTCACAGCCGACTTGTGGAGCATAGGCATTGATGACATTTATCATCATCCCTTCAACTTCCAGCTTTACGTTCATCACCCTATCAGAAACTCTCTTCACCTCCACTACACTCTTACTGTACTCTTCCTTCAGAATCACCCCTACACCATTTCTCTTTCCATCCACACCATGATAGAACAGTTTGAACCCACCTCCAATGTTTCTGGCCTTACTCCCTTTCCACTTGGTCTCCTGAACACACAACATATCTACCTTTCTCCTCTCCATCATATCAGCTATTTCTCTCCCTTTACCAGTCATAGTACCAACATTTAAAGTACCAACCCGAACCTCCACTCTCCTACACTTCTCCTTTCCCTGCCGTCTCTGTAGACGTCTTCCTCCTCTCCTTCTCCTCCTTCGGCCAACAGTAGCCCAATTTCCACCGGTACCCTGTCGGCTAACGATACCTGTGGCGGTCGTTGTTAACCCGGGCCTCGACCGATCCGGTATGAAATTCTTAATCGTGACCCGCATATTTGATTTGGCACATGTTTTACGCTGGATGCCCTTCCTAACGCAACCCTCCCCATTTATCCGGGCTTGGGACCGGCACTAAGAGTGCACTGGCTTGTGCCTCCCTAATGGCTGGGTTAAGTTGGGTTGAAAGAATAAACTCATAAAAAATAACAGATTCTTTGAAAAAAATGTTCAACTGATTCACTTCTTACTTGACAGGAGATTCCCTGCCCACTAGCTGAAATAGGTTTTTATTTAGATGTGCCAGTAACAGAATCTCTGTCCATGCACCTCAATCTAAAAGTGTCAGACTCTGAAAATTACTCTGGCAGCCATATTTTGCAAAGCATTCTTTGGGAATTTTCTTGTGCACACAGGGAGAATAAATGCAAATCTTTTTTCTGGAAAAATGTTTTGACTAAAGAACGTTTATTAACAACTGATATGTTGAATTGCCTGGTCACTGTTCATTATACATTATACATTTAATTATTATAAGTTCAAATTGTATTTAAATAAATTGTGGACTATCATTTAAAATTATCTAAAAAAAAAAATGATGAAAATTAAAATGATTTAATAATTTTGTAATATAAGCACACTTTTAAAATATACATATTTTAAAACTATCTTTAAACAGATTAAAATAAAGGTTAAAAAGGGTAATTTGGGTTCAGGTTCTCTCATAGTTTTTAAGGGCCATTATAACAGCAAATACAGCGAGCATCGAAGGTTGTGTGAAGCAATCTTTGGTATTTGTTTGTGTGTGAATGTGTGTTGTAAGCCATAACCCATGTTTTTTTATTTTTTTTTTATTGTGTGCTGGCAGGTCTGTTTGCGTGTAGAAGATGACTTCGCCATGGTGTGCACTGGGAAACAAAATCACCTCTCTGGGTCTGATTGACCTCTCCAAGCGAACACACATGTCAAACTCTGCCATATCTTGTTTAGTGCTTTTCCCTGACAGCACGGTACAAACTTTCACAGTCAGCGTAAGTACAAGCTAGTGTGCAGTTTAATTAAAGAATTAGAGTATGGTAAACATTATATTTAACTCCAATAATGCAGTCTTGGCTTAATTGCACATACAAACAGGACACCGTGGCACCTGCTTTGCCAAACTGCATTTATAAATGTTGGACATAATTTTAAAACATGCTATTTCAAGTGGATGTTGTTTGTTGTCCAGACATCTGCATAATATATTTTTAATGATGTCTGAGTTCCAAACATCTTTTGTACCAAACTTCTTATATGATATATAGTATGCTTCAAACACTTAAATTGATTGTGATTTTTTTATGCACAGAAACATGATGCTGGGATTTTGTTGTTTGACCTTGCTTTTGAACACCTGGGCATAATAGAGAAGCAGTATTTCGGTCTGCAGATCGGTGAAGACACCACTACTTCACCGGTGAGTGTATGTGTGTGCATTATACTGTATTGGAGCATTAAAACCTTTAAATCAGACAGTTTTATGGCACAGAATAAACGTAGTAATCATCACATATTTGATGTACTTTGCAATAGCAGACAACATTTATATATTGCATTTTTGTGCTCCACGGGTAACTCTAGAAAGGTAGCTTTTGAGTTTTTATAGACGACAGCATCATTCTAATAACTGTCGATCTGAAATGTAGAAAATTACAGAGGATGTAATAATCACTGTGGCTATTTATTTATTTTTTCTGGATAAAATTGTGCCTAATCAAAATGCAAAGAGACAATATTTGTAAACACACATTTTTTTCAATATTATTAGAGTAATAATAGAAGTACTTATAATTACATCTTGCATTCCAGAAGTGGCTTTACCCTGGAAAACCTTTCAAAAAGCAGCTTAAAGGTAAGAACAAACTTGTCAAAAACACACAATGGCATATGTTGACTTTTAGATTTAAAAATAGAATTCCTTTTAAATGGTAATTCAGAAAGTATTAAGAAAGTCCCAGTGATGGCTGATATTGCGTATTATTTTCTTCAATTTACTTTATTTCTATTGGGTGATTAACTTTTGCACACTAAACATTGGGTTACCAAAATGTTCTTAGTTTTTAGGGAAGTGGTAGCTCAGTGGTTAGGGCTCCGGTTAACTGAGTGGAAGTATGAGTATAGCCAAACTGCCACTCAAGGGTTGCTGGATCATGGCTGAACCCCAGCTCCCGAACAAGCTGGAATATGCGAAGAAATAATTCTACTGTGCTGTAATGCATATGTGAGAAATAAAAGCTATTTTATTCTATAGAGAAGACTGTACTGTATATACAGATTGTTCATACACTCATTTACTGGGTAACTGTTTGTTTGTAACAACTGCCTTGTAGCTACACTTGCTAATTTTACATACACAATTACTGACTATAGTCCGTCTGTTGCCGTTTGTTACCTCTCCCCTATGTTGTGGAGAGGAACCACCACAGAACCACTATATATTAGTCAGCTTATAGTCAGTAATTATATACCTACAATTGTGTTTATTAAAAACGTAAAAGTGAACCATCTACCATGACTAATATATGTAATGCACAACATCCACTTTATTAGAAACACCTGCACATTTATTCATCTAATGAACCAATCGTGTGGCAACAATGCAGTGCAAAGTGCAAGCATTTACAAGTCAAACATTCAGTTAATGTCCACATTAAACATCAGAATGGGGGAAAAGTGATATCTGTGACTTTGGTCTTGGCATGGATTTTGGTACTAGATTGGCTGGATTGAGTATTTCTAAGGCTGCTAAAAGCAGATCACATCAGGTTCCACTCGTGTCAGACAAGAACAGGAGTTTGACGTTCTCATAGTTGACTAGATTAAATGAACCCCTGACTTTGCTGCTCAGTAAACCATTGAGCTACCAGTGTAAGAAGGAACCAAACTCACAGAATAGATATAATCAGCTATAAAGATTAACATGTAACCTGGATTAGGTCTACCAGAATCTATTTTAGTTAATCAATACTAAAACTAATAACTGGGTATAAATGTTGTCACGGTCAAGTCATTTTGTTCTCATAGGACTTTCTTATCTCTCTTTTTGCTCAGGCTCTGCCCCATTCACTTTAATATTCCGAGTGCGGTTTTTCATCTCTGACCCTAACTCTCTCCAGCATGAACAGACCAGGTGTGTATATATATGTGTGTGGGTGTATGTGTGTGTCTGAATATGTATATATTGTAACTCTGTACTTCCACTTTGCAGGCACTTTTATTTTTTGCAAATTAAGAAGGACATTCGGGAGGGCAGGTAACACAGATCTAGTTTTATTGTCATGCCAGTCAGTGTATAATGTGAAATACAAATATGAACTATATAATACAAAATTTTCTTCCGATTTGGATTCATTTCTTTCTTTGTGTATCTTTCTATTAAATCTACTTCATTGTAAATAGTGCATTTATAGTGTGTTTTTCAAAATGTTTACCTGCAGGTTAAAATGCCCACTGAGCTCTGCTGTGGTACTGGCTTCCTATGCCGTTCAGTGTAAGTCTAATACCTTGGACATGAATAAATGAATGGTTATAGCACTTCCTAGTTTTGAATTTATGCAGTGATTGTGCAGTGGGTAGTTTTGCCAACTCAGCTCGAGGGTGCCAGGTTTGATCCTGAGCTCAGGTTACTGAGAGCACAGAGTTTTGAATGTTCTTCCAATGTCCACATCTGATTCCACCGGTATCCTTCTAACTCCTAAAACAAGCATATTTGGGGATTAACCGGGCTTAATTGCCCAAGGTGTGAATAAGTGTGTAAATGTGTGTGCCTGATGTCTAGCGATGAACTGGCCACCATGCCCATGATCAGATTAAGTGCTTTCTGAAGATGAGTGAATGATGAACCATAAACCAATCACAATGAATTGTGTTAATAACATGCTTTCTGTTTTATAAACAGCTGAATTTGGAGCCTATGTTCCAGAGACTCCTCCTGGATATCTTGGCAATATATGCTTCCTTCCTGATCAGGACAAGGACTTCCTTTTCAAAGTGGAGTCATTGCATCCTCAGCACAAGTACATATATGTTCACATATGCAGAATTCATACTGTAGCGATAATGCTTTTGTGGATGTGCATGCGCCGTATGTTGGTGTGCATTCAGTTGTGCGTGGCTTACATATCTGTGAGACAGATGGAAAGCGCGAGAATGACTAATTATTTGCTTCTGTGCATTCCAGAGGCCTCTCTCAGAGTGAGGCAGAGTTGTGTTTCCTGAACATTGCTAGAACCTTAGATCTCTACGGAGTAGAGCTTCATAGTGCACGGGTAACACATTCTTTGCATTATGTTAAAGTTTTTCAGTTTTTTCAGTTTTTATTTAAAGTTTTAGTTTAACAATAAGAGGTAGAAACCAGAGATTTATACTGTGATGCTTTCATATTGGGAATGGTAACTACAATTTTTATTCTCTTTCTTAGGATGCTAGTAACCCATCTCTTTGGGTCGGGATTGCCTCAGGAGGCGTTGCCTTGTTTTGCAATTTGATTTGTTCTAATTTCTTCCCCTGGTGAGTTGTCATCAGGCAGCTTTTTTTCTGCTCACGATCTATGATAAAGCAGAATTAATTTTTTTTTTTTTTCCTTTTTTTTGAAAAAATTAATATTCAACACTGCTTTTAAAGGCTGTGGTTTTTTATTGTTTGGTGGATTTCTTCAGGGTTATTTTCCCAAAAGAAAAAGCTTTTCAGCAAGCACACAGCTCATTATGTAGTCTGAAACAATGCAGAATGATTAATGTTTCAAATGTTTGCTTGCAATTCGCAACTGCTGATTTCACATGACTAGAAGAATTACAACACAATCTGGGGTTCTGTAAAACTGGACCTGGTCCCAGATGTCAAAGCTCACTAAAATACTCAGTGAATTTTCACTAAGCAGTATATAATACATAACAAACTTTAATTATTATTATATAATGTAATCACTAGTATGAATCATGAAATGCTTTTAACTCCAATTTTGAGAAACCATTTTCTAATTACTATGGTACATTCTTTTTGCTAAACTTTTTTTCCTCTCAGGATCAATATAATCAAGATTTCATTCAAAAGAAAGAGATTCTTCATCCACCTTCGTCGAAAACATGTAAGTTTGTAGATAAACAGGTGAAGTACATCACATTTGGTTTACTTCACAGCTTTGTTTTTGCCTTTACTGCCAAAGGAGTTATTAGTGACTATGCTTTTCTGTAGGGGGAGGTTGGACAGCAGGTGGTGTCTCTGTCTTTGCCCAGCTCTCGTTCCTGCAAAAACCTTTGGCGGTCCTGTGTGGACCATCACACATTCTACAACAGAAAAAACACTTATGCAGTCTCCAAACATAGGTACATTTTCACACTGGCAAATCAGAATACTTGATTTTATTGGGAAATTGTTAGGTTGCAGTTGCTCATAGTACAATTAAAGTAAAATAAAATATTAGAAATTGTAAATAAAATATGCATATGAGATTATATAGTAATTATGGATGCTGCATAATCAATGAATTTCTAATTTTATTGAAATATGCTGTGCAAAACGTGTTGCAGCAGTCAAACAGATGCCAGAAAAAGTTAGACCACAATGATATTATTTTTTATTGCACTGAAACTATTGCACATTAATTGCACACGTTATTAACATTATATAAGTGTGACATAAAAATCTATTACTATATACTACATCTATATCGTCTATCTATTTTATGAACCAGCTGTTTAAAACTTAGAGGGAGGAGTTATGTAGTTTGATGGCCACAGGCAGAAATGATCTCCTGTGGCGCTCTGTGATTCCATTTTGCTTTTGGGTTCCACCAATGAACATGTTTTTGAATGTGGGTGTGTTGAAGGTCCTTGCCTCTGTATCGGAAACTAGTGGGCGAGGTGATGTGGAATCCTTTAATAAAGTCTCTTTCCGCTGAACATCTGGAAACCAAAAGTCTCCCCTCGAGATCTCCACCCAGTACACCTAACTGGTACTACATTTATATAGACATAGATTTTATAGACTGATTATTAATAGTATACAGTACTTGTTAGTTTGGTGATTGAATATATATTTTCCCTGTTTTTAGGCGTAGCCCTCGATTGCGTCATGATTTTCGTAAGCCACGTCCATCGTCTGTAGACAATCTTACCAACGACATGAGCTATGTAACTGAGAGTGAAGATGTGTTCTATACCTACAGGTAAAACCATGGCCCTTGTCTGATTTCTCTGAAAAATTGTAACTTTTAAATTCCAGTTGTAATTCAGATTTGTCACTATACCAAATACATTTGTGCAATGTAGGAAACCTCAGGAAGATGAGAAGCTCTGCCATGTCCAGTCCCAACATGAGGACCACACTTTGGATGAGGAAGATTGGCAATGCTTATGGGATAAGGTGTGTGTATATAATGTCAGCTTATGGATCAAGAAATTGATCCAAAAATTGTTCTTTAATTTGTTGCTTTAGACCAGTTTAATTCACAGTTGACCAAGGTGTGGTGAAAAAGAACAAATCATATTTATGGACCTGGTAATGTTTCCCCTAGTCACTCATTGTACATTGATACACATAGTAGTTAACCCAGAATATCACATACCACATTTTTCACTGCCATAGCCTTAAACAATTTTTTGTACTGATTGGCCAGGCAGAGGGACCGAGCTGGGAAGGATGTGCTACAAGAGAGCAATAAAGGATGCAGATGGAAATGTGTTGACTAGTGAGGAGAGGGTGCTGAGCAAGTGGAGGGAGTATTTTGAACAGCTAATGAATGAGGAAAATGAGAGAGAAAAGGTTGGATGATGTGGAGATAGTAAAGCAGGAAGTTGATAGGATTAGTAAGGAGGAAGTGAGGGCAGCGATTACGTGGATGAAGAGTGGAGAGTCGGTAGGACCAGATGACATACCAGTAGTAGCATGGAGATGTTTAGGAGAGATGGCAGTAGAGTTTTTATCCAGATTGTTCAACATGATTTTGGAAAGATGCATGAGGAATGGAGAAGGAGTGTGCTGGAACCGGTTTTTAAGAATAAGGGAGATGTGCAGACCTGCAGTAATTACAGGGGAATAAAGTTGATCAGTCACACCATGAAGTTATGGGAAAGAGTAGTGAAAGTCAGGCTGAGAGAAGAGGTAACATATGTGAGCCACAGTATGGTTTCATGCCGAGAAAGAGCACTACGGACGCAATATTTGCTTTGAGAATGTTGATGGAGAAGTATAGAGAAGGTCAGAAGGACTTGCATTGTGTGTTTGTGGATTTAGAGAACGCGTATGACAGGGTGGAGAAAGAGGAGTTGTGGTATTGTATGAGGAAGTCAGGTGTGGCAGAGAAGTATGTGAGGGTGGTGCAGGACTTGTATGAGGACAGTGTGACAGCAGTGAAGTGTGCAGTAGTAACGACAGACTGGTTCAAGGTGGAGGTTAAATTGCATCAAGGATCGGCTCTGAGCCCTTTCCTGTTTGCA
The DNA here is from genome assembly GCA_014706435.1 of Silurus glanis. Taxonomy (NCBI): domain Eukaryota; kingdom Metazoa; phylum Chordata; class Actinopteri; order Siluriformes; family Siluridae; genus Silurus; species Silurus glanis. The sequence goes on from JAAIIK010000023.1 coordinate 7,005,776, forward strand.
GTTGCGATGGACAGGTTGACAGACGAGGTCAGACAGGAGTCTCTGTGGACTATGATGTTTGCGGATGATACTGTGATTTGTGGTGAGAGTAGAGAGCAGGTTGAGAAGAGCCTGGAAAGGTGGAGGTACGTGCTGGAGAGAAGGGGAATGAAAGTCAGTAGGAGTAAGACAGAACATGTGTGTGAATGAGAGGGAGGGCAGAGGAGTGGTGCGGTTGCAGGAGTGTGTGTTAAAGAAGTGAAGAAAAGAGTGCAGGCAGGGTGGAGTGGGTGAAGAAAAGTGGCAGGAGTGATTTGTTTAAATTAAAGGAAAGAGTAGAGACGTAAGATGGTGCAACCTAGAATGGGCCCAGTAGCAAATGTCCAGACTTCTTTACTACTACTTCTGCACATGGAGCTGAACGAACCACCAAAGCAGCTGCCCAGGTACTTTCGCCCTGAAATCAGTCCAAACCAGCATGGAGATCTAAACAGATCAGAGATCTGTGTCCATACTGCGACAGTACCGAACATTACTTAAGCCAGTGTACCACTTTCCAGACATTTAGTAAAGAGGAGATGATCAAATGGATCAAAGACAACAAGCGTTGTTGAAAATGTGGGCGCTCACACTTAGCTAGAAATTGCACCCTAAAGAAGCCCTGTCATCTGTGCAATAGGAAACACCTTAAAATCCTTATTGAGGATATTAACCTATCTCAACCAGAGAGTACCTGTCTAGTGAGTTCCACAATCAAAACCCTGTACCTGGACAGGCCTGGAGGGTCCAAACATTTACTGCTAAAAGTAATCCCTGTTGTACTACAACACAAGAATCGAACCCTAAACACCTATGCAGTACTTGATGATGGATTCGAAAGGACCATGCTACTCATTGCTGCAGTTCAGAAACTAGGGCTTCAAGGACAAACCAAGGATTTAGCATTAAGAACAATTCGGCAAGATGTCAAGAAACTCAGTGGGTCAGCAGTTTCCTTTAGAGTATGCTTTATATCACAGCCCCAACGGAGCAAATGGAAGTACTGTCCCAGAACGTAAAGAGACTTTTGGCAAGGTGATACTATTCCACACAGGAACGAGAAATTAGTCATACGATCAAAGCAGGATCAAGTGGCAATGGACTTGCTACAAACCAGAATGACCAGGGTGATGGTAGATGAAGTAAATCACTATGCAACACCGCTGTTAAGGAAAGCTAATATGCCTCATCTCTGTATCTCCAAGGACTTCGTTATGCCCAACGTAAGAAGCACCGAGCGGCGGTTGGCAAAGGATTCCGTGAAGGCAGCTGCGTATAATAAAGAGATTAAGAAACTAGAGAATTCCGGCTACGTAGTCAAGCTCACCATGGACTCTGCTGTGATCAATGGAGTAGAGTCATGGTTCATTTCCTATCACATGGTTCAACATGATGGGAAAAAAACGTGTGGTGTTCAATTGTTCCTTTGAACACATGGGCCAAAACCTAAATAACTAACTTCTTGCCAGACCTGCACTTGGCCATTCCCTTTTGGGAGTGCTGTTGCATTTCAAGGAGCATACTTTTGCAGTAAGTGGAGATATAAAGGGTATGTTTCATCAGGTCTGCCAACTGACAGAGGACAGACCTCCCCTTTGCTTTGTCTGGCATGATTTTTAACCTATTAACCCTCTCAGTATTTATGAGTGGCAAGTGCAACCCTTTGGCACAACCTGCAGTCCCAGCTGCGTCATCTATGCCTTACAATGCCATGTCCTGGACAACACCCAACCAAATGACTTCCTGAAATCAACAGTTGAAACATTTATGTAGACAACTGCCTCAAGAGCGTAATGACCACAGATGATGCCAAGCAAGTAGTGAATGGGTTGTGAGGCCTTCTTAGCAGCAGTGGATTTGAGATTCGTCAGTGGGCCTGTAACATGTCAAATGTCTTTGATTGTCTTCCCAAAGGTAACCTTTTTTACCCTTTGGTTATCACATGAGAAGGCGGAACCCCAAGAATACACTCTTGGATTAAGATGGAACTATGACTTAGATATACTTGGTTACAAATACTGTCCAGCACCAAAAAGAACACCCACTATGTGGCACATCTATAAGGTGGCAGCAAGACAGTATGACCCTCTGGGATTCATTCTCCCTTTCACCACCTGTGCTAAGATTCTTATTCAGCAGTTGCGGAACAAAAGAGGTTGGGACCCTTTGCTGCCAACAGACTTAGTGAAAGCCTAGAATGAACTCCCCACTCTTTCTCGAGTTACACTTCTCCGGTGTTATGTTTTGGCAGATATGGATAAGCCCCATATCACGAGACAAATTCATATTTTCTGTGACACTTTAGAGCAATCATAAGGTGCTGTGGCATATCTAAGAACTAAAGATAAAGAGGGTAGAATTCAGCTTGCTTTCCTGATCGCCAGATCTAAAGTTGCTCCTAAACGCAAACAAACTGTTCCTAGACTTGAGCTATGTGCAGCCCTTATTGGTGCACAACAACTAAAGCTGCTCGAAAATGAACTCACTCTTCAGATCAGCCGAGTGGTCTTATGGTCTGATTCGACCACAATTCTTTCATGGCTAAGATCTGAATCCTGCCGCTTCAAAGTCTTTGTAGGCACTAGGATAGCAGAAATCCAAGACCTAACCGATCTACATGAATGGCGATATGTAGATTCAAACAAAAACCCAGTCACAATCTCACTAGAGGGCGCAGTTTGGTAGAGCTTGTTACGCCAAACAGGTGGAGTCAAGGCCCACCGTTCTTACTTCAAGCTGTATCAGAGTGGCCAGTTCTGCCATCCCTTAAAACCCCTGAAGATAAAGTGGAAAGGAGAACCAGTGTATCCTGCAGTGTCAAACAAACACCGGATTCTTTAGATCCCAGTAAGTACAGTTCCTGGAAAGACCTTGTTGAAGCCACAGTTCAACACCGTCAAAAAGAGACTCAAACCAATCTAGTTTATCTGCAGCTGAGGACTATGGGACAGCAGAACATCTAATCTTCCGTAACATCCAACAAGACAGCTTTCCAGAGGAATACGAAAAACTAAAGTCTGGTAAGCCTGAATCCACTGCGGGCCGATTGCTCACTTTAGCCCAGGGTTTGATGTGGCCAGTCGGCTTATGTGGGTCAGTGAAGTCTACGTCATGCTTGGAACTCCAGAAAGTTCACTCCATTATCCTAGATCCTCATCATCGAGCCACCAAACTTCTTATACAGGACTATGACAGTAAGCTGTGTCACCCAGGACCGGAAAGAGTATTCACTGAAATGAGAAGTATCTGGATACTAAGAGGTCATTAGGCAATTCGGAAATCCCAACATAACTGCATGGAATGACGTAGGTGAAAGGCTAAACCTGAGATCCCTAAAATGGCTCATCTACCTCGTCTAGCACGTTTGAGACTCCACAAACCTCCCTTTTACAGTACTGGTATGGATGGTTTTGGGCCTTTCCAAACCTAAATAGACAGACACTTGGAGAAAAGATGGGGAATAAACTTCAAGTGTCTCATGATTCGATGAGTACACATTGAGCTTCTCACAGCTATAGACACCGAGTCGTAGGTGCACACACAGTAACAGAGGAAGTTCTTCAAACAATACTTATCTAGATTCTTAATAGTAAGCCTCTAGGTTATGTCTCCTCCATCGTAGCTGACTTGGACCCGATTACCCCAAATCTCCTGCTCATGGGGCGGCAAGACAGATCTCTACCTCAAGTAACACTACGCCGATGAGCTCATAGGACGACGTAAATGGAGACAGAGCCAAGTTCTCACTGTCGCCCAAGTTATCATTTTCGTGAGACACTACTTACCTTATCTCCAGCTGCAACACAAATGGCATGCAGAGACTAAAACCCTTGCAGTTGGGTCTGTTGTTTTAATGGTTGACCACCAGTTACCACAAGCCCTTTGGTTGATTGGGAGAGTGATAAGGACATTTCCTGGAGCAGGTGTACAAGTAAGGTCTGCAGAGATCAACGTTAAAGGTCGATTAAACACACAGCCTGTTACCTGTCTCATTAATCTACAGCGATAGCTGATGAGGATCACACTATGATCAAACTGAAAGAACTTTGGCCTTGATTCGGAGCCAAATAATCGTTGCATATTTGGGGGTGGCAGTGTAGGCAAGCATTCCCCTTCAGTTGTATTTTCACACTTCACCACTAGAGGGAGATTCACAGTTTACTATTAATGCTAAGTTACCTCTGTGACATCACAGTGCACCGCCTTCGACCAAAGGCCAGATCACTAAGCAGCAGCTGTCAATCATTTGACACCGCGTAACCTATCGAACAGCAGCTGGCGGATGACAGCAAGAATCACACCACTCACACAATCAAATCCTTAACCCAGTAAAGTTTGAGTGTTCTGATTCCTATACCGTGTTTTACTGACTAAGATTATCCATCTATCTATCTATCTATCTATCTATCTATCTATCTATCTATCTATCTGTTCACACCAAATTTATTCAAAGCACACTAAAAGACAGTGTAGACACATTACATAAATACTACGGCTGTCAAAATAATTGTTATTTCAAACTTATTTCAATTACAAATTTTATTAACGTGCGACTAATGCTGCATGCATTTCCTTTTGGCCATTTTGATTAGAAATAAATAAATATAAAATAGGCTAAATTAAAACCTTCACTACAACACAAATTTATTCAAAATGTCCTTTCTTTACTCAGATATAGAAAAAAATAATAAACACCCACTAAGTATCGTTTTTAATCAATAAACATTACTTTTACTGATGCACCAAGTCTCAAATTAAGCACCAAAAACTGCCATGATGCACACATGTACTTTTATTTTTGTTAGTTCATGTTTTAGTTAAAAATGATCATAATCAAATCATGATTTCAGTATCTGTAATGGTATTGCAAAGAAAAATAATTTTGTGCCATTTCTATAACAGTAATAGTTTCAATAATATCAATAATATATATGCAAATATATATATATAATTTTTTTACTTCATGCAATATGGGTAAAATCTTTTATGGTTGCAGGATATGGAAGCTGATGGGGAGCTTCTGCTAATTAGAATCAGCCCTGACAATGACGGCAAGTTTGGATTCAATGTCAAAGTGAGTGTATTCTGTGTGTGCGATTTTGTGAGTAATGACGAGGTTTGCTTTGCTGATTTGTTGATTAAACAGCTGTTTATTTTAGGGAGGTGTGGATCAGAAAATGCCTTTGTCGATCTCTCATGTAAACACAAATTCGCCGGTAAGGAGCATGAACAGACCGAGTTTGCATTTTCTTGAGCAACAACATGTAGTTCAACATGCAACTCTCCTCTTTGTTTTAGGCTGGTCGCTGTGTGCCTGCACTCCTGGAGGGAGATCAAGTGCTCTTGATAAATGGACGTGACATTTCAGAACACACACATCAACAAGTGGTCATGTTCATCAAAGCCAGCAGAGAGTCCCACAGCAAAGAGCTTGCTCTGCTTGTGCGCAGAAAAGGTTTGTTTCTCTACTTTGAAAATGAGCGTTGGACTTTGGCAAAAGTTGCCAGATAGTAGGCTTGTAGTGGTCATCTCCATTGAACCAATATTTTCCAGTCACTAACTACTAGACCAGGAGCACTTAATACATACACTCACTGTCCACATTAAAAGGAACAGGTATACCTGGTTATTGGGGGAAAGTGTGATTTCTGTGAATAACTAGTTCCTTTCTTTAGACAATGTTAATTACTAGAAAACGCCAAGTTATACAACACAGTTGTATTATTTATTTCATACAACTACAAGTGTTACAGTGAAATTTATTGGTAATACTGTATCATATATCACTTTGTGACTGTATTGGAAAGTCATATGCACAAGTGGAAATTCTTACTTTCTCTGCGGTTTGGAAGTGTGAAAAGAATCGTCAGAATCGCTCTACTGAGGGCGCCATTTCACATCTCCTTCACACTACAATCAGCCACCTGGACCAAAGAAATGGGAATTATACTAAGATGCTGTTTGTTGACTACAGTTCAGCATTTAACACTATAATTCCTTCCACACTCACCTCTAAGTTGGAGGTCCTGGGACTCAGCCTGCCGCTGTGTCAATGGATCTCTAACTTCCTGACTGACAGACCACAAGCCGTACGGGTTGGAAAACACACCTCATCCACCCTCACCCTCAGCACTGGAGCTCCCCAGGGTTGTGTTCTGAGCCCCCTGCTGTACTCACTGTACACATATGACTGTGTGGCCACTTCCAACTCCACAACCATCATCAAGTTTGCTGACAACACTGTTGTGGTGGGTCTGATCTCCAACAACGATGAGACGGCCTACCTACAGGAGGTTAAAAACCTGGAGAGATGGTGCCAGGAGAACAACCTTCTCCTGAACGTCAGCAAGACTAAGGAGTTGATCGTGGACTTCAGCACAAAGCAGAAGCGGGCATACCAACTGCTAAACATCAGCGGGACTCCAGTGGAGAGAGTGGACAGTTTCCGGTACCTAGGTGTTCACATCACACAGGACCTGTCTTGGTCCTGTCATACCAACACCCTGGTGAAGAAGGCCCGGCAGCGTCTGGACCATCTAAGACGCTTAAGGGACTTTAAACTACCCTCTCAGGTGCTAAAGACCTTCTACACCTGCACCATTGAGAGCGTTCTGACGGGTAGCATCACTTCCTGGTTCGGGAACAGCACCATGCAGGACAGGCGAGCCCTCCAGAGGGTGGTGCGTTCAGCTGAACGTACCATCCACACCGAGCTCCCTAACCTGCAGGACATCTACAGCACGCGGTGCCGGACCAGAGCCAGGAAGATTATGAAGGACCTCAGCCATCCCAACAATGGACGCTTTTCTTTGTTGCGTTCAGGGAAACGCTTCCGCTCCCTGAAAGCGAACACAGAGAGAATGAGGAGGAGCTTCTTCCCGCAGGCCATTAGGAGTTTAACCCAGGAGACACCCAGGATCTAAAAACTGGATCTAAAAGCTGGTCACTCTCTCTCCATCATCACACTTCTGCATATATTTTTCTTTTTCTTTTTTTCTCGCACTACAACACTTTAAACCCTGGACAGTCACTTTAACTGTGGACTTGCACAGCACAGTGCACTTTATACCACACCATACCGCACACTTTAAAGACAATCACATCAACCACCTTATGTGATTACTCTTTACTGTATCATAAGCATACCCTGTATCATAAGCATACCCTGTATATACAATTCTCCTATTTTTTCCTATATATATATCTTTATCTTTATATATTTTATATTTTACATAGTTTATTGGTTTTATTTATCTGCCTTCTTTTTCCCTTGTTTTATTTCTTCCCCCACCCTATTCCCTCATGCCGGTCAGTCGTATAAAGTATTTCACTGCATGTCGTACTCTGTATGTATGTGTATGTGACGAATAAAATTTGATTTGATTTGATTTGATTTGATTTGATTGAAGAAGCCTTGCTGTGTGTTTACAGGCGTCTCTTTGCGAGCTGAAACCACGCTACAATTTCCAGGCAGTTTTGGCATTCAAGGAGAAATACCTCCTTCTCCTAGTCACCCATCTGGGGAGACACTGCAAGAATCGATGGCACGTCTGGAGAGGGGACTGACTTCTGGCACTTTGCTTATGCAATTTGAGGTCAGTATATACAAGCGTGTGCATATATGAATGCGTGTTTTTGCCCTAGGCATGACTGCATGAAGTATATGTTTAAGTTGATTAATGACACTTGCATGTGTGTGTTTTGATACTCACAGAAGTTACACAGGAAGAAAGCTGATCTGTTACTGTCTTGTGCAAATCTGTCTGAGAACATGGAAAAGAATCGGTACAAAGATGTGTTACCGTGTAAGTTTCCTCTGATGATGTAAAAAAGACACTCATGTTTCTACTTGACAGACAAAAGTATGAGTATTGAACCGATTGAAAATTCTGGAAAAGCCATTATCAATATAATTATGGTTTTGTGAATTATTTATTTATTTATTTATTTATTTATTTATTTTTTTATATATACGTGTCAGCAGTCAGTGCTTACGTTATTGTTATTGCATTTTTAGATTCTTTTTGTTCAGCATGTCTAAAAGTTTTTTGTATCTGAAACTGAATGTCTTGATTGTTTTGTGATTATGATAGAGCTGTTTTGATTACAGATGCAAAGCTGTGAGACATGAGTGGATTATGGTTATAGTCAAATGTATCATCATATTTTATTGTGTGGAAGGCTTGTGTTTCGGTTCAGACAAAATGCTCTTTAGAAATTTGTTGGATGAGGCATTTTTAGATAATCCCTAAATCGCCATTTCCTCATTCTTTACTCTCCCTCTCCCTTTAGATGACATCACCAGGGTGGTGTTACAGGCGGAGGAGGATAATTACATCAATGCGAGCCATGTGAAGGTTAGTACACACAAACACACACTTATGGCAGTACAAATACATATTAGTTTGTAACCTGTAGTACCTGTAGTTTTTTAAAGATTTGAAAGCAGCACTGCCCAATCTTTTTTGCACCCCAGAACAGTTTCATGCAAGCAGTTTTTTTCATGGACCAGGACTGGAGTGTGTTGATATTATATAATACATGCACTATTAATTATTACATATATATTGTAAATGTAACTCAACCATAATGCAGAACCAGAATCAGCCCTGATCCCCTTATTATGCAGAATGGGCTGAACCATGAAAATCACCTGTTGCAATGAACCCATAGTTTAAATAGGACTTTTTTTTTTTTGTTTGAAATGGCGCTTTTTTTTAGAAATGTTTCCTTTGTGGCCATCTTTGCTCAGGCTAACTTGTGGTCTTAATTTATCAGTCTATTGAAAAGGCAGCTGAAACAAGTGTGGGAAATTGGCATAATGGTGATTATTTTTTAATATACAACAACCGTCAATAGTCACAGTCGGGACTCATTAAAATGAAAATTTTAAACGTTTTATTCTTTCTATGTGGCTCATTACCGTGTCCCTGTGGTTGTTTTAAAGTACCCAGTTGCAAACTTTCAGATGGTTTTACAAGTAATGGGTTTTGGACCAGTTACGCATTTTCTGGCAAACTTCTCAATTAATTATGCAATTATACAATTGTACTATTTAAACACCTATAAAGTTAAAATATAATAAATATCCACTAAGCCTGATAGTTCCGGATTGACATGTACTCGTTAAATGGTTTCACATTTATGTTACAGTTAAAAAGAGCTTTTCGCATTGTTTATGAATCCAAAATAATTAATTTCTGATTGAAAATTGACCTAAAACCCCAAATGAATCTTTGATTTAAAAAAATCTAAATATTGAGGTTTAGTACTTCTTTAGTTCTGAATAGAACAGTACATAAATGTGGGAATTGAGACGCAATACTAATTTATCATTGGCAGTAGGTGGACCATATATATTTTTGCTTAACTCATACAGTGATTTGAGTTTTATAAGTCCTATTTGTTAATCTAACTGGTTTGGGAACTCTTGACCCACAAGGAGCTCAAGCTGCCCTGCATAAAAGAATCCTGCAATATGGCTCTTTATCTAAACGTTTTTCAGGAAACACCACCGACAATGTACTTTCAGATCATCTTTACTTAATCAGTTCACTTTTAGAGTCAGCTTTACCGCTACATTACCTCATGTATATTAGACTAAACACACTGTGGCTCTAGCCGTTCTATACAAACCTGATAATGATTTTTTTTTCAAGTGTTTGTATGAACTGTGGCATTCACATAGACCTCCCCAGTAACCTGCTTTTAGCTATTTGGCTCAGGCACAAGTTGCAGTGCATCCAAGAAACACCTCTGGGAGCTTTTGAGCACATTCGTCTGTTCCATCTGGAACTCCAGTCTCAAAAAATATAGGTGGTGTCCACACAGTGCAGTTTTCAGGAGCAAGCTGCCCCAGTATAAAATAAAAGTAAAGAAAATAGTTGTGCATCCTTCACAACACTGGATGAAAAAAATTATGGACACTTATTTAAAGCACATTTCAAAACCTCTGGTCAACACAGCACACCACACTCCTGACCAGACAAAGACACAGTTCCCTTTGCAAGTAGAGTCTGTTGAACTAAAATAATGCTTGAATAGTTAAGAATAAAGAGTATTAGCAACTCCAGGGTGCTGTTCAACAGACTCACTAATGGGCTGACAAGTGACTATTTCAAAGGTTTGGCCAACGTTCTTTTTTTTTTTTTTTTTTTTTTATTAAGAAGGAACACTAAAGTTTTTTGTTCAGACTTTTAAAAATAAATTCTCTCTTAATTATACATGTTTAAGAAATTGAAGTTCATGGTTACTTCACAGCTTGAAGCTTTTTTTTTACATGCTGTACAGGCAGTAAAGGGGAGGACTTATGGAGTATGCGACTGGAGTGTCTTTGCCACAAAAACCTTTCCACTAAAGAAAGTGTCAGAATTTTTATTTTCCAATAGGTTATTATTTGTGGATCTGCTATAAAAGCAATACACTTGTGCCAAGCTAGCAAAGGCAGTACATGTACAGATACACAAAACAAACTAGTGATAATAAGTGTAAGTAAAAAAATACAAAATAAAAAAAAATACTGAATGAAACCAATGAAGTACACACCCTTTGAACACCCTCCAGATTAAAACACATCAGGGCATTGACTTAAAATATTATTTGACCGCTGCACCGACCAGGTGTAACATTATGACTGATTATCTCTACATTATAGAACCTGTTAGTGGGTGGAATATATTAGGCAGCAAGTGAACATTTTGTCCTCAAAGTTGATGTGTTGGAAGCAGGATTAAAATTGGCAGGAACAGTCAGGACTGTTTCAGCAGCAAAAGGGTGACAACACAATATTAGGCAGGTGGCTATTACGCTATGCCTGGTCGGTGTATATGCCAGTCCATTGATTTTCTCGCCTTGTGCGTGCCAATGGCCAAATTCGTAAGCTAGTTTCAGGTATCTTATGTTGATTTTGAGTTGTAGTTGTAAATGTTTACTGAAACCTCAGTAATTCTGGTTAATGACTTCTAAGGTGTGCACATCACATTGAACTTGTGCTGAACAAATGTAAGTCTAAAGGTGTTCAAATGACCTGCTAGATTGTAAGTTTTATGTCTGTATACTGTTGATTCTCAACAGCCTCTTGAAGTCAGGCATTTCTATCCTGGTACTATTTATGTACTTGCACACATGTTAAAAATTAAATAAATGACTAATTACCAGAAATGATCAGCAACCTTGGGTTTAGAGCAAGTACACGTTACAGCTTATCATTACAAATTAACCTCACAAGTGTTTGGAGACTTGCCAGATTGAGGCAGCTTTAAATCCTTAACTCAAAATACTCTGTTGAGTGAAGGCCATGTTTTCACACACAAAACCTTATTTAGAGCATATTATCACTGAGATTTCATTTTTTTTTTTTTTAAAAAGGAAAAGGACAAACCAAAACAACAGTGTTAAAATGGAAGTACTGAATCTATGCAAACGAGCTGTAGGAAATTGGCTGGATGTTCATTTAACTTAAGAAATAGAATAATCAAGTTGGACCTGCTGCGCATGGAAGGTGAAAGTGTCAATAATGTCAGAGCACGAGAATGTTGGGAGTCCTGCTCTTTTTGGTAGTTTTTCTTCAGTTGTTTCCTATCGAACTCATTTTCAGTTTTCCATTACTAATTTATACTTTTATAAACTTCTTAGTTTCTTCATCACTCTTTCAAATTGTATGTCTGCTATCTGAGTCATTGCCATTCCAACTTTGACTAATGTAGCTTCTTTCTCCATTTGTAATAATAAATAGTTGTGTTATTGATAATAATGGGTTGGGGGACACGTTTTATGCCGAGTCAGCATAAAGATGGAAGTTACTTAGTAGATTGAAATTGCTAAAATGTTTGTGTTTGTGTGATTAGACTGTGCCAGCAGGTACCACGCTACGGTATATAGCAGCACAGGGGCCATTGCCCAATACATGTACCCACTTCTGGAGGAGCGTATGGGAGCAGGGAGTCAGTGTGATCATCATGCTGACCACACTGACTGAGAGAGGACGGGTAGGTTCGACAAACAAGCTCAGGGGTTCCTTTTAATTCATATAATGTACATGCTGAAATTTACTGCAAGCATACACACAGCTTCATTGAAATAAATACAGAGCGCTGCATTTTTT